>CAUYSK010045809.1:0-24162 GCA_963575035.1 Avahi laniger
ATGCCTGTAGTCCCAGCTACTTGGGAGGCTGAGACAGTAGGATTGCTTGAGTCCAGGAGTTTGAGGTTGCTGTGAGCTAGGCTGACGCCACGGCACTCGCTCCAGACAAGAGAGTGAGACTCTGTCTCAAAAAAAAAAAAAAACTGAGAGTCCAGAAATAAACCCTTACATTTATGGTCTAATGAACTTTGACAAGGCTGTGAAAACAATTCAATGGGGAAAGAATAGTCTTTTTAACAAACGGTGCTGGGACAACTGGATATCTGTATGCAAAGGAATAAAGTTGATCCCCCACCTCACACCATATACAAAAATTTATTTGAAATGGATCACAGACCTACATGGAGAGCTAAAATTACGAAACTCTTGGAGGAAAGCACAGGTGTAAGTCTTTGTGACTCTGGATGTAGTGATGGTTTCTTGATCATTTGTTAACCTGCTATAGGCTGAATTATGTCCCCCAAAATTTGTATGTTGAAGTTTCGACCCCCAGTACCTCATAATGTAATTGTATTGGGACATAAGTTCTTTGAAGAGGCAATTAAGTTCAAATGAGCTCTTTAGAATGGGTCCTAAACCAATCTGACTGGTTTCCCCACCAGAAGAGGAAATTTGGACACACAAGGAAATACAAGGCATGAGTACACAGAGAAAAGTCCAGGTGAAGAAAGCACCCATTTTCAAGCCAAGGAGAGAGGCCTCAGAAGAAACCAAATCTAGGCTGGATGCGGTGGCTCACTCCTGTAATTCTAGCACTTTAGGAGGATGAGGTGAGAGGATTGCTGGAGGCCAGGAGTTCAAGACCAGACAGAGCAAGAGTGAGACCTCATCTCTACAAAAAATAGAAAAATTAGCCAGATGTGGTAGTACATGCCTGTAGTCCCAACTACTTGAGAGGCTGAGGCAGGAGGATCACTTGAGCCAGGAGTTTGAGGTTGCAGTGAGCTATGATCATGCCACTGCTCTCTAGCCTGGAAGACAGAGGGAGATCCTGTCTCAAAAAAAACAAAAAACAAACAAAAAAAAAAAGCTATTACAAAAAAAAAAAAGCATTCCTTTTTATAGCTGAGAAGTATTACATTGAGTGATATTCTACAATTTGTTTATCCATTTAGGCTGTTTCTAGCTTTTGACTATTACTAATAAAGCTGCTATGAACATGTGCACAAATCTCCGTATGCATAAATAAATTATGATATATCCACATAATGGAGTATTATTTGGCAATAAAAAAGACTAAAGTTCAGGTACATACTAAAACATGGATGAACCTTAAAAATGTTTCATTTCTCTTGGATAAACACCTAGGAGTGAAATTGCTGGGTCATGCAGTAGGTGTATGTTTAACCTTATTAGAAACAGTTTCGAAGTTACTATAGTTGTATCATTTTACACTCCCATCTATTTCATCTATCAAACATCTATTTGTTTTCATGTCTATTTTGGGTATGATTTATAACGTAAATAATATATTAGTATAATAGTATGCATTGATAATTGTACTATTAGTCTATTTGTTTTTTGAGACAAGGTCTCGCTCTGTCGCCCTGGCTAGAGACCAGTGGCATAATCATACCTCACTGCAACCTGCTACTCCTGGGCTCAAGCGATCCTCCTGCCTTAGCCTCCCAGAGTGCTAGGATTACAGGTGTGAGCCACTGCTCCCAGCCAAGTTATAAATAAATATGTATATCATTGAGATGCATGATCAGAACTTTTCACTGACAGGTTCCTGAACAAACACGTTCCATAGCCTGGGGCTAGAGCAGAGTTGCTATGGATAAGGGCTTGTGTTAGTTTCCTAGGGCTGCTATAACAGATTACCACTAGTCTGGTGGCTTAAACAACAGACATTTATCTTCTTACAGTTCTGAAGGCTAAAAATCCAAATTCCCTCCCCCTGCAGGCTCTAGGAAAGGATCTTTCTTCTCTTCTGCTTCTGGTGGCCCCAGGAGTTCCTTGGTCTGTGGCTCTGCAGAACTCTAATCTCTGCCGGTCTCCGCCTGGCCTTCTCCTTTTCTGCATCTTATCAGGACACATGCCACTGGATTTAGGGCCCGCCCTGGGAATCCACGATGATCTTATCTTGAGATCCTTAATTACATGTACAAAGACTCTTTTCTAATAAGGTCACATTCACAGGTTCTGGGTATTAGAATAGGGACATTCCTTTTCGAAGGCACAATTGAACCCACTGTAGGCCTGTCCAGCAGAAAGAATGGAGAGGAGAGGTTGGATATTCAAGAGTTTGTAGGTATGATTTGTTTTGTTTTCTCAAGACACATTTATAGGTCAAACTGATAGGGTTTGGTGACAGATCAGATGTGGGGCCCGTGGGAGGGGGGGTTTCCAGTGGGAGTGACAGGGAGATAGTGCTGCTGGGACACTCTTTTCCTAGGCCCTGGCGTGGCACCCTCCCTCATTTTATTCTGGCTTCTGCTCAAATGTCACATCCTCAGAGAGGCCTTCCCGGTCCATCCTGTCTAAAATGATACCCCTACTCTTCACTTGTTCAACCCATATGTATTAGTTAGGATTAGATTTGGCTGGCAGGAACAGAACCCCCCAAAATAGCAGTTGAGTAAACACAGTGGAATTTTACTTTTCCCTCAGATTTTAGAAATCAGTGGGAGTCTATGTGGGGCTGATATGGGCACTTTGGGGACAGGGACACAGGCTCCTATTTTATTCAGTTGCTTTGTTTTGCACGGCTACCATTCCTAAGGCTATCTCATAATCCAAGGTTGTCGCTGGATCTCCGGCCAGCCTGTTTGTATTTGAGCAGGAAGGCAGAAGGAGGAATGACAAGGAACAGGGAAAGCCACACAACAGCTCCCAGAAGCTGTCCTGAGACTCTCTCACTTTCATCTCTGTGGCCAGAACTTGGTCACACGGCCACAGCTAGCTGCAGCAGAGGCTGGAAATGGTGTCTTTATTCTGGAGGGCCTAAACTCAGCTAATAATGGGAGCATTGATTAGTTTATTAGGACAAAGAGGAAATGGATATTGTGGGATATAGCTGCGTTGGCAGGGCCTGGCTTTATTTCCCTCCTGGTGCCTGACCTCATTTATATTTAATTAGAGATTTGTTTACTGTCTGTCTCTCCCCTTCAGAACGTGGGCAGGGACTCTCTCTGTCTTGTTCACCACCACATTTCCAGTGACCGGGCAAGCGCGGGGCAGATTAGGTGTTTTGCAAATATCTGTTGCATGAATAAGTGACAAGGTGGAGAATCAAGAAGGGAAAAAATGACTGTGATGGAAGACGCTGAGTTCCAGGTGCCTGTGGGACATGGAGGAGTTGATGCTCTTAGTCTTAGGCAGTTGGAAATACGACTCAGGAGCTTGGGAGAGAGACAGGGGCCAAAGCTTCTGACAAGAGTGATTCTTTGGGAAATGCACACTGGGACGGACCCACAGAAGACAGGACACACACCCAGCCAGCCCAGGGGAATCGAGCAAAGCCAGATGCTTGCCTCTGCACCCCAATGGGGGGAGCAGCTGTGTCCACGCCCCACTCACAGCCCTCTGGTCTTGCAGATCTGCCTCCCTGCTGGGTTTGAGGATGCCCTTTATAAAGGGGCTCCACAGAGCTGGGATCCGCTTGCTTTACAAATCTCACCAAGCCATGACTCAGTCCCCTGGGGAAAAGCTCCTCAGCGCTGGTCCTTGGACCTATGTATGACTGAGCTTTCACTGGAGCTGCGTGAAAGAAGAGAAATAAGGACAATATGGAGAAGAGAACATTTTACCTTGTTGGAACAACAGGGTGGACTGGGGACAGGCTGCCTTGACTTGGATTCCAGCTCTTCCGCTCAGCAGCTGTGTGACTTTGAAGAAGTGACTTAACCTCCTTGTGACATAGTTTTCTCATCTGAAAAGTGGGGCCATTACTAGCATCTACCTCATTGGGTTGTTTTGAGGGTAAAACAAGTTAATATAAGTAAAGAATTCAGAGCAATACCTGGTACATATACTAACTTTTCCCTGAGCACTAGCTATTATTATTATAAAGCCATATGTATTTAGTTTAAAAAGTGACCATTATTTTTACTTCTCCGAGTTAAAATATCTTTTCCTTTGGGAAGTTATGGTGATGGAAGATGAAAATTATAATTTTTAAAAAGATCCTTCCTTAGCATTCCAAAACTCCTGAAGCTGCCAGAGGAAAATATTAAAAAAAAAAAAAAAAAAGATCTTTCCTTAGCAAAATAAAAAGTCAGCATCTAATTTCTGTTTGTATGTTTAATTTACTGTTCTGTGAAATCCCACGGCCTAGGAACCCTGCCTAGGTGTTGGCATGGACTCTCCTGTGAGAATTTCCCAGCATACCTTGGTGCTAACTCCAAGGGCAGGATTAGAGATCTTTTGCTGACCCTCTGAGGGTTGTTGTCGGGGCGGGGGTGAAGCTGGGAAGATCTGTCCCAGGAACTGGGGGTAACCAGAGATTGCTCTGGTCCAATGGGATCCGGGCTTCCTTTGGGGAAGGAGCTGCCATGAGCTTGTTACAGCAAGTGTTACAGCGGGTGGTTCTGAGAACAAACCGAGCGGCACACGGAGAGTCGGAGAATCAAAGTTTATTCACCGGCGGGCTCAGAGGGGTCTCACCACCAAATTCTGAGCCCCATCTACCCGATTTTTCACATTTTTATTAAGTTGGGGTGGTCCGAGGGGTGAGATTATCAGGTGGCTAATGCCCGCCAGGTAATAGGTTAGTTGATGCACCAGGTAATAGATTATTGTTATGCTGATGCACCAGGTAATAGATTATTGTTATGCTGATGCACCAGGTAATAGATTAGTTGATGGGCCAGGTAACAGGTTAGTATTATGCTGATGTGGGTCTTCCGTGAGGGGTGGGGGGTCTCAGGTGGCTGATGTGCCAAGTAGCAGATGGGGGTTTTCCTTGTCAAGCTAAGGAGCTGGTCTGAAGCCTGGGCAGTGGCAGTCCGTTAACTCTTCTTCCTCCAGGCCACGGTTCATGCATAGGTGGCTTGTCTGGGTCACAGGCAACTGAATGAGGATGGGATGTCTAGAAAGTGACAGTGTGGGACTGGGCTTTCCTCGGCTCCCCTGAGGGACCGTCGTTCCCAAAGGGGAGTAGAAGTCTCCATAGGGGTCAAGGGAAAATTCCCTTTGCCCTCTGAAGGTTTGCTGAAACATCAACTGACAAAAGGCGGGTTAATAATAAAGGCATACGAATTTATTAACATGCATGGGGAGAACCAAGAGTGATTTTCCCCAGCCCTGCACTGAGGTGCAGAAGCTCATCCAGCCTCCTTTCAGAGGAGAGGGGGAGATGGGAAAGGTTGGTAACGCGGTCCAGGGGCAATGGATTACTAGGGAGAATGAATGGATGGGGGTGGGGGAAGGGAGATTAACTTGTCAATGACTCTCTTCGGAAAGTGAATGAGCCTGAGAGACAGATATTATCTTGTAAAAGGTCCTTTCAGGTGTGTTCACATTCTTCAGTATTCTTCTCTGCATTAGATAATGAGATAACTGGGAGGAGGAAGGAAAAACAATTGTTTTCCTGGGGGGTAGGTGGTGAGGGGTCCTTTCCGTTAGTCTTTACGCAGAGAGGGGAAAGGTCTCTTCCAGGGTTTGTTGATCTTTAAGTCTGAAGCCTGGGCTGCCGGTTAACTCTTTTTCCTCCAGGCCACAGTTCTTTTTTAAATTTTTACTTATTTTCTTTTGTTTTCCCTTTTCTTCATTCTTTTCTTTTTCTTTCCTTTTTTTTTTTTATTATCTTTTTCCCTTTTGTTTTTTTGGGGCCACAGTTCTTTATGCGTAGGAGGCTTGTGCGGGTCACACGCAACAGAATGAGGATGGGATGTCCAGAAAGTGACAGTGAGGGACTGGGCTTTGCTCGGCTCCCCCGAGGGACGGTCATTCTGCAAGGGGAGTAGAGTATTTATTTCAAAATACTTATTATACCAGGGAGCTAGGAATATTTGGGAGTGAAATATTTTGATTTCCTTCACCTCTTGGGGCAGAAGCTGAGAAAGGTGGCCTTAGGGATCAGGCCCTCTCTGAGCCAGGTGGGGAAGGCAGGCGGGAGCCTCACGATACCTGAGGGGGCTGGAGCTTGGGTGAAGCAACAAAGGAACCCAGGGCACGAGATTCAGGAGCAAGATTTAAATCTTGGACCCTAGGCCCCTCTCTTGCTTCATTCTGATACCCGAGGCCTTTTACCAGTAAATTCCAATCATCAGGAGCTGAAAACTTAGATGCCTCACAGGGGCCAGTCAGCAGTGTACATCCCTGAATCAGGAGGGCTGGGTGGGGGCTGGGGCTGGCTGGAGCCCCCCCACCCCGCCTTGTCTAAGGGGGACAGTGGCTACTCAGCCTTAGCTGACTGCGGCCGTGTGATCACTGGGCCCTGTGTGGCTACACTTTAGATTCAAGAAATCTAGATTTTTTTTTTTTTTAGTTCAAACTATTAAAGGGGTACTAATGTTTTTGGTTACACAGATCACTTTTGTAATGCTTGAGGCACGGTTATAAGTGTGCCCATCACCCAAATAGTGTTCATTGTACCTGTTAGGTAGGAGAAACCTAGATTTTTAAAGTGCAATTTCCTAATTTTTAAGCGTTGGCCCATATTTATAAAACATTAAGTGGACCAAATAAGATGTTGTAGGCTATGGTTTTAGCCTGGCAGTTGCCAATTTATTGTGAGGGGCAGAACTTTGGATAAATGAAAGAGGAAAGGAGAGACTGAGAATGTGATTTGTTTTTTTTTGTCGTTGTTTTTTTTTTTACAACTCCAGCCACTCCAGGGGCTGGGGCCAGTGTCTCCTCAGCAGCCCTCTCACATAGGAAGCAGAATTCTCTGCAACTCTGATGGGAAAGTCACAATGAACTTCCACTCCCATTGTGCTCTGGATCTGCAGAGCCACTAAGAGCCTGGAGGAACTGCCTTCAGCATCGTCCAGAGAGGCTGCTAAAGAGATTACAGGCCCATTCATTTTAGAAGTTTCTTCCAGATGTTCCCAGGGGAAGTTAGGGTTTAACCCAGTGGTTCTCATCCTGGCAGCATCCGAGTTTCACCTGGGGAATTTTTAGAAAGTGATATTTGGACTGCACCTGAGATCAATTCAGGCTTGGGAGTCAGCATTTGCAAAAGCTCTCCAGGTGACTCTTGTACCGCCAAGTTGAAAAATCTTTGATCCAACTAACACAAATGCTAGGTAGAATCCTTTCCCAGGCATCTCTTCAAAGACAGGCTTGTACATGTCAGTCCCATAGTGTCGGGATTCCAAGACATTGTAGTGGTTTAGGTACCGGCCTTAATTTTTCTTTTTCTCACTCTTTTTTTTTTTTTTTTTTTTTAGAAATAATATCACTCTGTTGTCCGGGCAATAGCACCATGGCATCAGCCCAGCTCACAGCAACCTCAAACTCATGGGCTCAAGCAATCCTCCTGCCTCAGGCTCCCAAGCTGGGACTACAGGCACGTGCCACCATGCCCAGCTAATTTTTTCTGCATATTTTTAGTTGCCCAGCTAATTTCTTTCTATTTTTAGTAGAGACGGGGGTCTTACGCTTGTTCAGGCTAGTCTGGAACTCCTGAGCTCAAATGATCTTCCTGCATCGGGCCTCCCAGAGTGCTAGCATTACAGGCGTGAGCCACCGTGCCCAGCCTCTTTTTTTCACTCTTTATGAGACCTTAACAAGCTCTATAACCTCCATACCTTCACTGATTGATTAAGTGTGCATAATAATATTTGCGCTTCCAACCTCACCAGGCTGTTATCAGGAGAAATGAGGCAATAAGTGAGAAATTGCTCTGCGAACCGTCAGACAATGTTATGCAAACATAACTGCTATTATGAGTATGCTCCAAGGGGCTGGAGGCACAGCTTTCATCTGGTGGAGGGCATTTCTGGAGCACCATTCCTAGTGCCCTCGGTCAGATGGGAACGGGTGCAGACATTCTGACTTAGAATGAGCCTGCATTGTCTTATAGGTGGGTGTGTTTCATGGGGCTGCAGCCTGGCACTGTCTGGTCCCTCCCTCCCCAGCTTTACAAGAGGAACCACAGTAAATGAGCAGAGAGTTCAGGAGTCTTGAAGGAAAAGGGCCATCTGGAGGGTGAGGGGAACTAAGCACTTCTGTGGGTTGAGGTGTTCTTGAGGGTCCAGGGAGTCATGATCCAAGGGTGCTTCGCTGGGCTCTAAGAGCAATGGAACAGTGAAAAGAGGCAAAATAATAAGGATCACGTGGGGATCACTGGTATGATGTCGAGGGGACACAGCAGTGCAGCATGGGCTCTGGCATCAGGAAGCTGTCTGATTGGGGCAGATAGGACCAGCCCCCAAGAAGACAGCCACCCATATCAGGCAGGCGGTCATGACTCAGTGTTACTTATCTGAGGCCCAGGCAGCATGAGGGGGTGGGGTGGGATGAACAGAACACTGGCTGGGTATGAGAACTGGGTTTGAGTCCCAGCTCCAAACTACCCCAACCTGAGACTGGGCAAGATGGCCCACCTGCTTTGTCTCAGGTTCCTTGTCTGGAAAGAAGAGTCTTGGCGTATAGCTAGATGGACTCTGAGCTCGGTCTGAGTTCGCCCTGCCAAAGCGCTGACACCTGGGAGCCTGGGGTGAGTAGCTGTCAGGGAAGGCTTTACGGGGAAGGTGGGAGACCTTGGCCTTAGGTGAGAGAGGACACTTGGTCAGGTGGAGGCGAGCGGAGAAGGCAGGACAAGCAAGGGAACAAGAGTAGGGCACACATGGAATGGACTCTGGACTCAGAGGGGGCCGAGGACAGTGGCAAATGACCTTGCTGTGGCCGCTGGGGTGGAGGAAGAGATAAGTGGGGAAGAGTCGAGTCAGATTACAGAAGGTCTCAGAACCAGGCAAAGATGTTTAAATTGGCTCTCACAGGAAGGAGGGGGTCATGAAGGGATTTGGGGCAGGGTCATGATATGATTAGGCTGCTTTGTAGCAGGATTACTGTGCCCTGGAGCTCAGAATGACTTGGATGGCCAGAAGCCAGGAACCAGGAAGGACAGCTAGAAGGCTCTTATAATATTTCTGGCATAGGGAGATGAGGCCTGCGGTTTGGGAAGCAACAGCCGGTCAGGCCTAGAGATATTTCTCGGGAAGTACTGGTAGGCCTTGGGGCCTGGTTGTATTCAGGGAGTGGGGAGGAGTGAGTCACCTTGAGAAGCTTCTGTCTCAAAGGCCAGGGAAGAGAAAGCAGAGGCAGCCTTCCTTCCTGCAAACAGGACTGCTCAGGGGGGGACCTGGCTATTAGGACTCAGCTTCACTCTGACTTTAGCTCAGAAGTTGTAACAAGGGCTGGGGTCCGGGTTAAGGGCCACACTCCTGCTCCTGATCACCTACAGTGCTTGCCAGGTCCTGGCTAGGTGTGCGAGACAGAGCACTTAGTAAAACGGAGCTTGCAGCTTTGTGAGCTTGGCAGAATCACATTGCAGGACTCATCAAAAGACCATCCTGTTCTCATTCACTCGATTTTGCTTTTTAGCCATGGAGATAGTGCAAGTGTTTGATGTGTGCGAGAAAATCTCTCTGTTTTTGGTTTATAACTAGTATCCAGGGGCAGATTCAGGTTTTGTGGGGCTTAAAGCTTAAATAATTTGGGGGGCTGTCTTTGGAAAAGAATCCAAATATAAATATACACATAGAAAATTGCTAGGCCCTCCCAGGGCCTAGAAAGGAGGGGAATGTGAGAGACCCTGAAGCTTTAACCTCATCAGTTTCCCAATCAATTCTATGACAATACCTACCAATTATTAAGTGTATATTATGTACAGGTATTTTATTTATAGTATTTCACAACAACCAAGGGGTGGGCATTAGTGCCTCCTCTATCTTTGGTATGAGGAAACAGGCTCAGAGAAGTGATTCAGGACGCCCCTCTGCACGGGCCATAAGGCAGGGGTGGGGATGCAAGCTGGACAGAGGGTTCTGGCCGCAGGACTGCATCTAAGCGCCTTTTGTTTGGTAACAGCAGCTGTGAGGCCCCTGGGGGTCCTGAGGAGGGCTGTCCTGCACCCAAGCCATCTCTTCCCTCATTTGGCTGTACCTTCTCCAGGCTTGGCCAAGGGCCAGGGGGCTCCCAGGACTCAGGGCTGGGGTAGAGGTTGGGGAGTTTGGACTGTGGCCATCTCAGGGTACCAAATGGTACAGACTTGGTCCCAGGAACGTGGCCTATTTAGGCAGGGGGCTACATACAACAGGGTGAGTACAGGCTTTGGACACACAGACTCAAGCTCTAGTCCTGGATCTACAATTTCCTGGCTGTATAAAGCCCATCAAGAATGAGGCCTCACTGAGCTTCAATTTCCTTACCTGTTGAATCAGAATAGTAACCACTTCTTTGTATTTCGGGCTCATTACAGGCTATCTTGTAAGGCACTAATAAAGCTCCTGGCGGCCTCGGGCACACAGAAGCAATTAATCTCAAGTTGTGATCTGTCCTATAGCAGCATATACACCTCCATTTCCGCACCTCCTCTCCTGGCCACCCTCTCCAACCCCAGCTAACTTCCCTTGGGGAAGTGAAAAAGATAGCGTCTGGGAGAGGCGCCTGAACTGTGCCTCAGGCCCCAGTGGGCCTGGATGCCCAAGATCAAGCGGGATGCCTGCAGGATGGGGACAGGCCGGGGCCTGCCGCCCGAGTCCCGCCCAGCGGGCGTGCGCCCTCAGGAGTGCCACAGTGCCACAGGGGCGGCCGCACTGCAGTGTCGTTGTGGGTTTAGCAATAAATATCCGCCAGCCGAAGATCAGGCCGGTCGGGCCGGGGTGGGTTGATGCGCACCGGTGAGGACTCAGGTGAGGCGCCGCACTGGACCCGCGAGAGCGGGCAAGCGCGGGGACCTGGGTGCAAGGACTTCATAGCCTCCGGACTCCGCTTCCGCTCGCTTTCCACGCCCACGTCGGAAGCCCCCTCCCAGCGCCACTCTATCCGCCGGACTCCTAGGGGCTAGCCCCCTCACCTCCTTGGCTGCCCCATCCGGCAACAAGCCTTCGGGGCCTCTTGTCCCGCTGAGCCGGGCGGCGCCTCCGGCCCACGCCCCGTACCTCCCGGCCGGCGCCCGCCCACGCACCCGGGCACGGCGCCGCCACGCGTGACGGTGCGCGCCTGGGAGCACTTCCCGCCCCGCGCCGGTTTCCTACGTGGGGGACGTGCCGGCTGATGCCGGACCCCAAGGGATTTCGCTGCGTCGCCCGCCCCCCTTCCGGCGAGGGAGGGAGCGGCCGCCGCGCCCCCCTTTCCCTGCCCGGACGCCACCGCCCGGCGCTGCAGAGGCGCGCGGCAGCCAATGGGCGCGGAGGAGGTGGGCCGGCTGGCGGCTGTCACCCTCCCCGGGACGGGAGCGCGGAGACAGGGAGCGCGCGAGCCGCCGCCACGCCCCGGGCCGAGTGGGAGGAGCCGCGGGAGGAGGAGAAGGAGGAGGAGCCACCGAGCAGCCGCCGGAGGACCACTGATCGCCCCGGCTGCGGAGCACCCACCGGCCCCACGCCTGCCGCCCGGCGCCCCCGACCGCCAGCATGATCGCTGCGCAGCTCCTGGCCTATTACTTCACCGAGCTGAAGGATGACCAAGTCAAAAAGGTGAGCCCCCGCCCGCGCCGCTGCCGGCGCCCTGGCCGCAGCCTTGCATTCCGGCATCCGCTCGCCGCCGCCAGCGCCGCCGCCTCCATCCTCCCGCGCCCGGCCTTCCCCAGGCCAGCATCTGGTTGGACTGCCGGGGCGGGGAAAGGCTGTGCCCTTGGATTCTCCCCGGCATTGTCAGTGCGTGTGTGTTGCGGGGGGATGGCGGGGCGGAAGACCCTTGAGCCTGGGCTGCTTGCTGCAGTGTCCTTGAAACTGGCCGTGGATGTCAGGTGGGTCCCCGGGCCGTGCGGGGAAGTGGCCGGGTGGGGGCCGGCGGGCCAGTCCACGGGGCCTGTTTGTAAGGGTCCGAGCGCCGTGGGCGGAGGTGTGATCACGGAGATGCTGGGGAGGTGAGCGAGCTGCAGGCGGGGGTGCTGGCTGTAGGCCAGGCATCTCATATTTGGGGTTCCCGGCGGAGGAGTCGGGTGTTCTGGAGAAGCCGTCACCTGGGCTCTCCCAGCTGTTGCAGCTGCTCCTTAATCTGAGGACAGGGTGACCGGCCCGGCTTCCCGGAACGGGGAGGGGCGCGGAGGCCGCCGGAAACTTTACTCACAGGCCTCACGTCTGCAGCGGCACGTCTGAATGGAATTTTTTATTCCTCTTAAGCTGTAATTTCCAGCCAGCTCAGGAGCTGGAATAAGAGACTCGGTCATTTGAGCCGTATAGAGGCCTTGCTGTGTATGCTTGTGGCGTGTGTGTTCTTGCACTTGGACGCACCTTCCTCCCCTGAGGTGTTGGTGCCTTCAACATCTGTCTAGTGTAAGATACTCCCCGCCGGCGGGTCTGAAAGGTATCTCTCTCCCTCTGCCAGCCTGGCTACCATATTTTTAAAGAAACAGCCTAGCTGTTGGGAAAGATGCCTATTTTATCAGTGCTGGATCTGACACAGACTCCTTATCCACCCACCCAGGGTGGTGACGTTATTGCTGGGGTTAGCTGGGATGGACGGACAAAGTCAACTTGACTTTGGAGTTCAGACAGGGAATGCTCCCTACAGGTGAGAGGCAGAAGTGACTGGCCTTGATTTTCTTCCCTGCAAGTCACAGGATGTTCTGTTCTCTTCCTGTCCACCTAAGATGACTTTCTCATCTGGCATCATAGGACACAGGCCTACTGAGGGCAGTGACCTCATCAAGGTCACCCAGCAAGTTAGAGGCAGAGCCAAGGTGGGGACCCAGGTCTCCCAGCTCCTCTACCCTGAAACTTGAATGAAGCTCCTCCTCAAAATCAGCTGAGGGTGAGGGAGGTGCTGAGAGACCAGGCGCTTGGGGGATGCTCTCCTGTGCTGGATCCTGTGCTGGGTGGGGACCAGGAGTGAGGTAGTTAGGAGATAGGCATGGAAATCTGACACCATCCTTCAGGGCTTTAAGTGATAAACCATGGGACTGACACACTTGCTCCTGCGGAACACCCTTGGAACCTCCCTCTGGCCACTGACCTCCGGGAGCTGTGTGTGCCAACATGTGCATTTCATGAGTTTTCTTCAGTGGTGTTGTGCATCCCTGATGTTCTTCCTGCTGGAGCAGGGAGACAGTCCTCCCAGCGTGGCAGGGCGTGCTGGAACAGGCCTCTTGAAGCCAAAAGGAGTTTACTGCCCTCCTACAAATGGTATCCTCTATGGCTCAAGAGAGCATTCTGCTGGGGGGGTTAGGCGGGGCAGGCGGGGCAGGTGGGGCGGAGCCTGGATGACCTTGTAAACCTTAAACATCCACACCCACCACCACCTGTGTGACTGCTGGCTGCTCATTGGCTGGTGGCCTGTGCCTGCTGAGTTGAGCTGAGGTTTGGACTACACTCAGTGGGACATCTGTTTTATCAGACACACAGTGTCTGTTGGCCCCAAAGCCCTCCGCTACCGAGGGTGGCCTGATTTACATCTTGCGATGCACATTCTATCTACCAGGCCCCTGTAGGTATCTGAGTGTGTGACTTCTGATTCAGTTATAGCCCTTCTCATTCTGAGATGTTGATTTGGATATCCCTTTTCTTCTCTAGCCCCAGAAGCTTGCTGGAGGAGGGTCTTGAGGCCAAACCTTCAACCAGATATTATTTGTCAAGGAGACTCTTAAAAACAAGCTGCTTGCTTGCATCTCACCAGGACTTCTATACTGCTTTCTATGGGGCAAGTGGGTGGATTCCTGCCAGAGGATCACCTCGAGCTGCATGGTGGGTTGTGTGGCACTGCCATTCTTGAGTGTGATCCCCAGGAATCTTCCCGGGCCACCTGAGGACAGGCACACAGTAGACACTTGCTCCAGTGACCTGGTCAGCTTTCACCACTCCTGGGTGCACAGAGGCTGGGGGACCACATCTGCTCTCCTGGGGCCCAGGACTTATTAGAGACTAGCCTTTCCCACCTACGACTCACCATGGGAAGGCTGAGTGAGGGTGCATGATTCCCTGTTCCTCCTATGGGCTGGGCCCTACTGCCTGCCACCTGATGGGGACCCAGTGAGGATGTCCCTCCCATCCAGCGTAGGCGGCCATGATGATTCAGCCCTCCAGCCCTAGGCAGCCTCGGGGCTCTGGAGACAGACCTGGTATCCCTCATCCATCTTGCTCTCAGGCCCACAGGTAGGAGGAGGGAGGGTAGGGATGTTTTCAAAAGTGATCATGAAAGGGTGTCATTTCCTCATTGCCTAAAAGGCACGTCATAATTCAACCTTATAAAATACATACTGAATTGAAACAGTTCAAGTATCTGACTTCCAGCTTGTAGCCCCATTTTCCAGTCTGCGTCTGCCTAATATTAGTTAGTAGGTGCTGTGAAAAGAGTGTCCTGGTATTAGGCTGAGCTAAGCACAAAACATATATTTTCCTTTCTCTCTTCTAGTGCTTTTAGGAGGAAAAGGAGGCACTTGAGTGCTTGTGAGGGATTCCATTCATCAGAATCCCAGACATCTGCTAGTTCTGCAGCTTAAGGGTGGGTTTTTTGACCTCTAAGTAACTTTTAACATGCCTCTCATCTTGCCAACTTCTTCCACTTGGTTTCGCCATTGGGAGCCTGGAAGAGGGTGAAGGGTTGCTTAGTGCTTTGTTTGTTTAGAAAAGGAAGATGGGTCCAGGAAAGTCAGAACGTGGCCTCCCAAGAAAGACTGGACTTCCTTTCCTTTCCTCCAGGCATGTCAGAATGGTGCGCAAACGCCACTGGATTTTCCCTGGGTGGGAGCCCCAGAATGCTAAATAATTTCCACCAGCAGGTGAACCAACAGGTGTGATTTGTCCAGTGGCCAAACCCAGGAGTCCTTGAGTACTTGGCCCAGGAAGACAGGGGAGGGTATCCTTAGCAATTAGAGGGCTGCCCAAGGTCTGTTTCCTCAGGGCCCACGTGTCTCACCTGCAAGCATTAAAAAACAAAGAAACAGACAAACCTCAAAACGCCCGTTCCTTATTGTTCAGGGGTGAGAGTTAGAAAATTATGAAAAGTGTCTCTCATACCTTGTGATTCTGGTGGTGTACAAATACTCAGTGAGAGCTCCTTGGGGAATCTTTCATTTCCATAATCCCTGTCCCCTCTACCTTAGATGTTTCTAGGGTTTCTCCCCAAGAGAAGCCCCATCACTTCAT
Organism: Avahi laniger; assembly: GCA_963575035.1. Classification (NCBI taxonomy): domain Eukaryota; kingdom Metazoa; phylum Chordata; class Mammalia; order Primates; family Indriidae; genus Avahi; species Avahi laniger. The sequence continues at coordinate 15,198 of CAUYSK010045809.1, forward strand.
CTGGTTGGATAATTTGGTAGCATCATGCGGTAATAAACTGGGCAGCCGTGGTGGCTATGAGGTGCTTCCACATCTGTCCACGCTGCGCACTGCTCCCACGCTCCTGCTGTTCTCTGGAGAAGGCATGGGCAGCTTTCTCCTAAAAAGACTGATTTGGCGTGCCTGGAACTGTCTCTGTGTGTGTCTACAGTCAGGGATTCCTGGAGGATGGAATTAGCCACTGGAGTTGGCACTGAGCATGCTGCAGGAGGCCCTGGGGAGACACTGGGTGAAGAAAGGCAGTCGTGTACCTCTGTGTCCAGGAATCAGCTATGGCCAGACAGCTGGCACCTGCTTATTGATTTGAGGGCTCTTAAAATCAAATCCGATCACCGGAACACAATCATTTCTTTAAAAAATGCTTGAGTCCTTTGCTGTGTGCAGAGTACTGTGCTAGGTTGGGGCAGCAACCAGAAGCCAGGCAGAAATGGTCCCTGTTCTCTGGAACATAAATAATTATTTGCTGTTATAATATGTGCAAAGCATAAACTCCTAGGAGGGCATGGACTTGCACGGGGGTGTGGTCAGACCTTGGGTGAAATCATTAGCTTAGGAACTGCTTAAATCCAGGCTCCAGATGTTAGCCCCTTAAGTGCTTCAGGAAGCTGTCCCTCACCCCCAGTCCTGGGGATGTGGCAAACATTAGTCTGGTTGGTAGCAGAACAGGTGGCTGCTGCCTTCCAGCCTAATAAACCTTAACAGCAAGATCTTATGAAGCCACTTAATGTACACTGGGTTGTGTTCATTGTATCTGATCTTAAAGAAAAATAAGCAAAATTTTACTGATTGATAGGTTTTTACTTCTGGAAATAACATAGACTTCTGGTAAATAGTACAGGTGGGGATATTATATTATATTTAGAAACTTTGTAAGGTGAAATCAAATGGATAGTAACCAAAATATGATTTTGCTTTCTCTTTTAATGGTTTGTTGTGTCTGGGCATCCTGAGACACTTCATTGGTGTCATATCACATATCAATTATATATATAATTGAGGTTACATTCTAAATGTTTTATACACAGTGTATATTTGCTTTCATTTGATCTTTCAAAAGCCTGGGCAGGTTGTCAGGGCAGGAAGTGTTATTCTGTGCTTCCCAGCGCAGCTCCCTCCCCAGGACATTCTGCTCCTGCTTGTGTGCTGCAGACAGAAGGCAAGAGATTTATTCCCCATTTAGAAACAGGGACTGGAGGCCCACCCAGAAGAGATAAGCAATTTTCCCAAGGTCAAAAGAAAATCAGGAATGGGATCCAGAGGGCTCTTGCTCACTCTGCTTCTTTCCTGTAGGGGAAAAAAAACCCATTTTTGTTGATTTTAATGGTTTACCTTGGAACCTGTATTTTAATTCTCTCCCTCACCAGTCAATAAATATAAGAGTTAACTTTTTATTATGAAATATTTGAGGCACATTAAAAAATACTGAGGTTAACATAGCAAACACCCCTGTTTCTACTGCTTAGCTTGAGAAATTACAGGCATAATTACAATTTCATCGCAGACACAGTTGAAGCCTGTTTATGCCGCCTCTGATCCAATTCTCCCTCCCCAGATGCGACTTCTCTCCTAAATTTGATGTTTGTCATTTCTGTTCATGTTTTTTATGCTTTTATTACATATGCATGTGTCTATAAACAATGTATAGTATTGCTTTATGTGGGTTTAATCGTTTGTAAATGGTGCTATCCTGCATATATTCAAGCAATGTGTGGTATTGCTTTGTATGGTTTTAAACTTTTATAAATGGTGCTGTACTATATGTATCCTTTCGCAACCTGTTTTTTTTTAGCTTAACGTTATATTTTGAGATTTTTTTTTTCATGTTGATCTGTGTAACTCTGTTTCATGAATTTAAACTGCTGTGTGCTCTTACGTAGTTTAAATATCCACAATTTATCCATTCTTCTTGTGATGGGCATTAGTGTTTGTAATGTTTCAAATGACAAACAGTGCTGCAGCGATCACCTTTAGCACATAAGCAAGTTTCTCTAGGCTCTAGGCTGTGTACCTGGGGCTGGAATTACTAGGTGGAAGGGTGCGTGTATCTTCCCATTTGTAAGATTTTGCCAAATTGCCTTCCTCTGTGCATGCTGGTTCACGCGCTCATCAGACGTGTGTGCGGGTTGCCGTTTTTCCACGCCAGCCCTTGGTGTGATCAAACCTTTACAAATTTGTAATAGATAATTTTTAGAGTCTGTTTCCTTCCTCACTCATTTCCACTCACATCACTAAGCATTCTAGCTTGGTTTAAAATTAGCCCATTTCCTAATTTACCTTATCAAACAACCTTGCTACAGAGTCTCACTGAGTGACGTTGACAGCTCCATTGACTGCTACCGCCCAAACGCTTGCGCAGCAGAGGGGTGGCGGTGGGTGCAGAGGAAGCTCACCGTGGCCCCTTGTGCTCTAGCCGCGACTCCGTTAAACTTTTCTGGGAATTCAAACACTCACGTGTGCTCTCACTCGCTCACACTCTCTTCCTGGGTGGACCCGATCTGGGCAGAGCCAGCTTATCAATCCCCTAAACGTGCTCTATTCAGAGAAAGCTCAAGCCAGCGGCGTCTCAGACTCTTCTCCGTAAAAGGAGAGAGTGACTGTACCCCTGCGGCAGGGAAAGCTGAAATGCGAAGTCCGCCGCCCAGCCCTTTGCAGACAGAAGCTGAGCTGTCCCTGCGTGAGGCAGAAAATGTCGGCTCACGCTCATCCTGAGACACGTTTGATTGCGGACGCTGAGACCCTGAGGGTGCCTTACGAGGAAGGGGGCGTTCGATGCCTACTAGGTGCCTGTATTTCCTTTTTCGTAACATGGGTCTCATTTAATCGTTAGTAGGAATAATACTAATTGAAGCCAACGTGGAATGCCTGTCACATTTATTGCCAGGCACTGTGCTAAAGGCATTATGAACGTTAGCTTGTTTCATGCCCGTCAAGCCCCTGCGAGGTCAGTGCGGTCACCATCTCCACCTTTGGATGCGGCCCCTGAGGCTCCGATAGTGAATGGTAGAGCCAACATTCTGACCCATCGAGGCTGATGGCAGAGCTCCTGCTTTTAGTTATTTTCAAAAATTGAGCTGTAATTCACCTCCTGTGAAACTCACCATTTAGAGCGCATAATTCAGTGGTTTCTAAAACATTCACAGAATGGTGCAGTCATCACCCCTGTCTAATTCCAAAGCATTTTCATCACCCCACAGAGAAACTCTATACCACCCATTAGCAGTTACTCCCCGGTGCCCTACCACCCAGCTCCTGGCAACTACTAATCTGGTTTCTTTTTATAGATTTGCTTCTTCTGGACATTTACTATAAGTACAATCATATAAAATGTGGGCTTTTGTGTCTGGCTTCTTTCACTTGGCGTCATATTTTCAGGGTTCATCCATGCAGCAGCATGTATCAGTTTTTCATTCCTTTTTATTGCCAAGTACTATTCCATTGCATCTATATACCACGTTTTGTGTATCCACTTGTCAGTTGATGGACATTTTGATTGTTTCCACTTTTTGGCTGTTCTGAATAATGCGGTTATGAACATTTGTGTATGAAATTTTTTGTGTAGACTTATGCTCTCATATCTCTTGGATATATATGTAGGAGTGGAAATCCTGGGAGAGTCCCTGCTTTTCACCGCCTTGAGAAAACCATCTCCATTTAGAAATGGGGAAACTGAGGCCCCTGGATGGTGAAGCGGCTTGCTGATGGCCACACAGCTATGAGTGATGGGGACAGGAGCACTGCTACCAGATCCCCGGACGCAGAGGCCCGTGTCCTTTCTGCCCCTATACCCAACTCTCATTTTGCAGTTTTGAGAAATAGATCCAAGGAGGGAAAGACTAGGGTGGGGTGGGGATCCTCCAGGTCCCCCACTTCCATCTTCTGCCCCTCCCAATACCAGGTCACCAGGTCACTTGGTCACTTGCTCGTGCTTGGGGCCCTTACCCCAGTTGCTCATAGTTGGAAAGGAACCCCTCCCACTTGGAAAGGAAATTGGTCCAATAAAGTCATTTACAGTGCAATGTTAGGAATTTGCCCTGTTTTTCAAATCTCTCCCTGTACTCTTTTCATTTGTCTCCCTCCCCCACTCCTGTTTGCATTTAAAAGAAGACCCCCAGGGAGGGCAGTATTTAACCTGCAAGAACCCCCCCCCTCGTAAAGCCCACTCCTAGCCTCTGCCTGCCATACTGTGCACAAATGTCCGGCCCTCATTTCTCTGATGTCTCCTGGTACCTTCCAGGACCCTGGGTAGGTGAGGTGAGCAGAATGGGAGACCCAGGTCATGGCTGTAATAGAGATACCACCTCACCTTTGCCAAATTCTATTCCATTTACAAAATACTTGTTAGTAAGATTGATTTAGTTGAATCGTTCCAGCGAGCTTGGATGTAGGTATTTCTTCCTTCTGCATCTTACATATGAGGCAGATGACACCCAGAAAGTGGAATTGATATGATTTTGGTGGCCAGGAAGCAGTAGGGCTAGGGTGGGCACACAGCTGTCCCTGACACCAGTGGACAGCTCTCACTGTGCCTGCAGAACTAGAACCATGTGGTCCAGGACTTCAGACTCCCACAGCCATTGACAGGGCTCAGGACATGCTACCCTAAAATATGGCACCTTGGCATTTGAGGAAATAGCAGAGGCAGGAAGGTCTCTCTTATCTTTCCTTTGCCCTTCTCCCGAAGCAGATCATAAAACCCTAATTCAAGAGATGCCCACCCTATACCCAGAAGAAAGAAGTGTCTTTATCTCTGCAGACATAGGGTCACAGAGAAGAATCTGAACAAGACTTGCTAAGTTCCTCCCAGTTTATCACCATTAGATCACACCCTCTTTGTCGAGTCATACTTCTCCACAACTATGTACTTCTTCATCAAACCTGGTATTAAAAAAATTCACAGGTTTACATGTTTCTTTTTTGGGGGGACAGAGTCTTGCTCTTTTGCCTGGGCTAGAGTGCTTTGGTGTCAGCCTAGCTCACAGCAACCTCAAACTCCTGGGCTCAAGTGATCCTCCTGCCTCAGCCTCCCAAGTAGCTGGGACTGCAGGTGTGTGCCACCATACCTGGCTAATTTTTCTACTTTTGGTAGAGATGGGGTTTCACTCTTCCTCTGGTTGGTCTCGAACTCCTGACCTCAAGCGATCCTCCCACCTCAACCTCCAAGAGAGCTAGGTGTGAGCCACTGCGCCCGGCCAATAAAATATATTATTAAAATTAACTTCACCCTTTTTTAAAAAAAATATTTTTTGTTTCCTGCTGTGCAACAACATCCCTCTCAGTGGAACTGATACTGCCCCACAAAATCAGCATGCTCAAATTCTGCCTTCCTCAATACTGACATATCTGGGCCTATCCTTATTCACAGCAAAGGGGTCACCCTTTTGTTAAATGTGGCTACTAGAAAATTTAAAATGTCTCGCATTATCTTCCTATTGGACAGTGCTCTGCTAGACAGTGAAATTATGATTTGGAAGTTTGGACCCCAAAGGCACTCTGCGGTTTAAGCCGTGGGTTCCTGTGTGACCGTGGGCCTTGGTTTTCTTATCTGTAAGCCTAGGAGGCTGGAATCCATTATCTGTCTCCTCCGGACCCCTCCAACTTGAACAGTGTTGTTAGGTGGCCATCGAGTTCTCTGGGCCTCAGTTTCTTTATCTGTCAGATGGGGTGAATGGTTGCTGCATTGCTCTCTGCCCACTTATCACTTTAGAGAGTGGACACTTGAGAAGTGTCCAGAACTGAACAAATGCCAGGTATTATCATTGTTAGTCACCCAAAACACACCCGTAGGAACCTTGAGTAGCCAGGTAGGGGATGGCAGCTTCCTGGATAGCAGAGGGCAGGCGGACAACCAGATCTCTGGTCCTGGGCAGGGAGCCTGGGTACCGTTCTGCCTTTGCCTCAAATTGTGCGTGAGAGCTCATGGGTCAGCTGCATGTCCACGTTCCCTGGCCAAATGGACAGACGAAAATGCCACCACGGGTTTCTGAAATGCCCGTGTTCTGAGGAATCCAGGGTGCCATGGAGCTTCTGTGTCTGCCCTATTTGAGAGCGAGAGGGCAGTGTTCGTTGTTGCTGTTTTGCTGATGGAAACACAGAGGTGGAAATGACTTGCTCAAGGTCCCGGGGAGACAGGGCCATTGGACGAGACCGAGGTCTTTCAATTTCTAGCCTAGCCCACTCCCACCACTGCGGTATCTGGCAGCCAAGGGTTAGGGTTTGGTTGTCTCACAGTGAAAGTAAACCCGTCTGCACTCAGATCCCGTCTTCCCTCTTGTCGTTGGGAAGTGCCCGGGATGTGGGGAATGGAAGCCGGCCCCTTCCTAAGCCATCAGTCAGGAAGCTTAGAATTAAGCCTGCTGTTCCTGTCCCGCCACATTCCAGGGCTGCTCTGTTTCCCTTGAGGGACCAGGAACCTCCTTTATTTTTAGCTAGTTCAGTGTGACAGCTTTGTTCTCTTCCTGGGCAAGGGCTTGGTCACTCTTCCCAGCCAGGAAGCTCCTGTTCATGGGTGCCAAGGTGGCCGGGAGAACCTTGGACATGACCTCAAGGCCCTATGCCGGTCCTCCCAGCAAGAGGAGCCTGTGGAATACTGGAGGGCGTGCTGAGTTTGGAGTCATAGCTGGTTGCTGCTTGCTTAGAGCATTTTGCTTAACTACACGGTCCCGGGTTCTTCCTGTGTCAGATGGGGTCAAAAATGCCCACCGTACAGATTGTGCAGATTTGGCTCAGGGCAGCTCGAAGTGCCCAGCATGGGCCCCATCCACATTCTTGTTCCTGCAACCTCAGGTTCCTCAGCAAGAGCAGGAATCCTGTTTTCCTCCTGATGTGCGGTGAGTAAACAGGGTTGTATGAACAGTCTGTGGCGCTTAACCTGTGGCCGTTGACACAGAACCAGCAGTCGAAAAGCACCGAGAGAGACATATGATCCTGGAAGAACAGGCTGGGAAAGGAAGCGCCCGGGAGAGGGTTTTAGTGCCCGAGAGATGCTCTCACACAGGCTGTTTCTGAGGAGCTCTGTGCTGGACAGGCTCCAGACACGTTCCCTCTGGTGCCTCGCGGGTGATTCAGCAGTCTCTGGGAAACTTGAATAGGGAAGTGAGAATCCTGATGGTCTTTAGGGCCCCTTGTGTCCCTCTGGGCCTCAGCCATGCAGTGGAGATGTTGCTGGGTCGGGCGGGGGAAGGTGGAGGTTGGAAATGCCTGGAACTCCCTGCACCTCCGAAAGAGGCTGAATGAGAGGGCACTGCTGGGGGAGAAGGGCTGGGCCGTTTGGGGAAGAGGAGTCTCCGGGCCTTATCTGAGACCTCCCCAGGGTAGGCGTCACCAGAGGCCTCCTGCCCAGGAGAGGAGCCACCCAGCCCAGCCAAGGAGCCACCGCGTGGCACCATCTGAGGACTGGGGACACATAAAGGCCCCTGAAGGCATGGCCCCTGCACCCCTGGCGCTCACCATCTAGCGGGTGCAGACCGAGTGCAGGTCCCTGCAGCACCTGGGAAACACCACGACGCGTCCCCCGTGCAAGTTGACTGCTACGTAGAGAACACCTGAGGCCGGGGGGATGCTGAGGAGAGGAGCGGACAGTGTGGGGCGGGGCAGATCATGGCATGTGCTCTGGAGAAGGTGAGTGGGGAGGTGGCCTTGGGAGGAAGAAGGAGCAGGGGGCCGAGAGGCTGTGCATTGGCCAAGGAAGCGAGTGGCTGGTGGCGTGTGACGAAAGGCCTCTGGGGGTGTTGAGCCACTGTCAGGGTCCCGGGTGGCCTGAGGGTGCTGGGAGTTGGTGTTTGCTGTAGGGACCCCGCCAGGTCAAAGATGTCTCCTCTTGTGGCCAATCTGCTCCTCCCTGCTCAAGGGTGGCTGCCCAGAGTGGCACAGAAACTAGGTTTCCCTGGCTGCCACCTGCAGCAGCGAGGTGGGGCTGGGCAGCCGCAGGCGCCACGTGCAGGCAGGAAGAGGAGTCGGGAGGCGCTGGGCTGGCACAGACCGCGGCGGTGCGTCTGGTTGGGCCAGGGCCTTCCGCTTGCTATGGCTGTGAACTTCCTTCCCAGGACTGTGCGAAAGAGGAAGGAGCAAGTCAGACAGCTCGCAGTGGGGGCGAGACCTCCTGGAAGCCACCCTGGCGTGGCGTGCTTTCTGCGAGGCAGAGGAGCCCTGGCGCCCTGGAGTGCCGGCGCTGTGCAGAGCGCCCTCACGTGTCCCTCTCCAAGAAGCCTCTGTCCTGGGCTGCCTCTGGGCTGAGACGAGGGACACGGGACCAGGCTTCAGGAGCCTGGGGTCCACCCCAGTTCTCTCGCCAACCAGAGGATCACCTTGGTCAGTGGAGGGACCTCCCTGGCCTCTGATTTTTCCTCAGCGTGTTGGAAGTGATGATACCTGCCCTGCCTCTGCAGAAGGGATGCGTAAGGACCAGTGGCCAGAGTGCCGTGCAGAGTAGAGAGGCCTTTACTGATCGAAGTCATGTGAATACGCCCGTGTGACAGATGGAAACCCAGCTGCCCACAGGGTGACAAAGCCAGAAGTCAAATGCAGGTGTCTGCGTTGCCCTGGCTGTTCCCTGTCTTAGATCCAGGCAGGCTCCTGAGGAAATCTTAAGTGTGGCTCTGTGAGTTTCAGCCTTTAGAGGCAGTGTCCAGAGGAAACAGGAAGGTGGAGTTAAGGTTTCAAAGGAGAAAGCATTTATGATATAATTCAGTTTTTGTAAAACAAAATAAAAACCCCAATCTCTACATGTACAAGTGCTTGTTTAGGTACGAAAACAATCCTAGGACATAAAGCAGGGATATCTCTGGGGAGACTGAGGGAAGAATGCATATTTTTTAGTTTTATGCATTTATGTGATATTTGAATATTTTTTCCAATAACTATATATTACTGTTACTTTAAAAAAATAAAACAGTGCAAATGTTTCAGAGGAATTTTGCTGGAATCTTTC
>CAUYSK010045811.1:0-63690 GCA_963575035.1 Avahi laniger
TAATGCTTAGTAGTTGTATCTTCTTAGGTTCCTCTTGGATGTGACAGTTTCTCAGACTTTGTTTTTTGATGGCCTAGACACTTTTGAGCAGCACTGGCTAGGTTTTTTGTAGAACGTCCCTCAGCGGGGATTTGTGTGATGTTTTTCTCATGAGGAGACTGGAGTTCTTAGGAGGAAGACCACAGAGGTAAAGTGCCGTTCTCATCACATCGTATCAACAGGACGTACCACTGTTGATGTTGACCTTGAATGCCTGGTTGGGTTAGTATTTGTCAGCTTTCTCAACTGTAAAGTTATTCATTTTTTCTTCCTTTCCGTACTGTCCTCTTTGGAAGGAAGTCATTACACACAGCCCACACTTAAGGACTGGAGAGTTCTGCTGCACATCCTTAAGGGAAACAGTATCTACATAAGTCGGAATTCTTCTGCATGAGAAATGTGTCTCTTCTCGTCCATTTATTAATTAAATCATTTATTTATATCAGTATGGACTCATGAATACTTATTTTGTACTTTGGAGTATAATCTAATATGACTTTTAAAATTTTTATCAGGGAAATTGTTTTAGTTTTGGCCACTGTGAGTCTTTTTAGCTGGATCCCCTTGTCTCTTAGACATACCCATATAATCATTTTTTTTAAAACCTTTTTTGTGCACTTTCTTATGTTCTGGCCTTACAAGATGCTATAAGCTCATTTTATATATTTTCTGCCTCTATCCTAGAATCCAGCATTTTCCAAGGAGCCTCACAGTGAGATTTTGATAAATATATTGTTATGCATATGTGTGCGGAAAGCAATGTCTAAAAGTACAAGGTGCAGAAGATGGGTTTCCCTTGCTGTTCAGGTCCAAGAACAATACTGGCCACACTCCTTGCATCATGGAGTTGAAGGGACAATTAAAGGAGTTAATGTGTATGAAGTGCTTGGAATAGTTCCTGGCACATAGTAAAAGCCCAATAAATGTTGGCTATCCTTAATAATGTAGCTGCATGCAATAGAAACTTCCCCAAGTCTTGCCAGTGAATGCTGCCGGTTAGCAGCAACCTTAGCAATAGAAGTCGGAGCCAATATTTGAGTTAGACTGTACCATGTGAAGGAACCCGGAGATCACTCATGCCCAGAGATGATATCTCTGGTTCACTCTCCAGAGCAAACCTTTTGAGCCTTGACCCACATGGCTCGCCCTGTAAGTAAAGATAAATCCTCTGTTACTATGCCATCTGGCATGGATTGGCCAGTGCCTTTTATTTTAATATCTCCTTATATCTGAATGTCTTATGTAGTGTCATACTCTACTCACACTCTTCTTGTTTTCCTTGTCTCTGCTCTGTACACTCTATATTTTTGGTGGCTTGATATTGAAGTGACTCCTTTATCTCTGTTTGATCTCTGTTTCTGGCTGTAAGAACTCCCCATTTAGGAAAGAAGAAATCTCCATGCTGGAAGCTGAGGCAAAACACTCCAGGATGGGACAGCTTTCTGGGACCACACAGAGTGACCGTGTGTCCAAGGCTTACTGGAGACACTTGAAGTCCTACCTCAATACTTTTACATTTAATATCTTATTGCTCAATTTAGGTATAATTTACAAAAAATAAATCATGATGCTGCTCTCGGAATGTAAATATTATGGAAGAGTTTCAGTTGGGTAAATAAGACAAACACATGCGTCTGTAATAGAAAGCATTACACAGTAGCTGTCAGGTTACTGCTGAGGATGAGAAATTCTACAGGAGGTTGGTAAGGAAGGGAGAGAGGAGACAGACCATAGGCACTTACTGAATGAAGTTGCTGAGCTATTAAGGGTGTGGACGTTGAGACAGATGGTTTGGGCTCAAATCCTAGCTCTGCCACTTGCAAGTCATGTGACCTTAGATGAGTCAATTAAGCTCTCTTTGCTCCAGTTCCCTCGTCTGGCGATACCATATACCAACTTCAGAGGCTTGTCTTGAGGATAAAATGAGTGAATATGCACAAAGCACTTCGGACAGGGACTGGGACCTATTTAGGGCTGTATAAAGTCTATGCTATTTTTACCGAATGTCATGCACCATGCCAACAACCTTCATGGGATATCTCCTTTTACCTTTTATGCATCACTGTCAGGGATACTCTATCTACATTTTAAGGACAAACTCAGAGGAGAACAGGCTGAGGATCAAGGCTGCTTATGTGCTGGTAGGAAGGAACTTGGCATATATAGAGACAGAGTCCCATCTGGGCAGGCAGAGGGACAGTATTAGGTAGCTACAAACTGAAATGTGCTGAGGTTTGGTGAGTTGGGGAGTGAGGTTGGATCCCAAATAAGGGGAGGAAGAGACCAAAGACTGCCTGGGGCTGCAGTGTCCCTCTTCCACCTCCTGAGTGACCTTGGGCTTATGACTTAAGTACCTTGTGCCCCAATTTCCTCGTCTGTAAGATGAAGAAAAACCGTTCAACCTCCCTGGGATGTTATATGTTTAAATTATGTGTTTACCTGTACTTACACGTAAAAAACATTTAACTTTATACACTTAAAAAGCAGTTTTACATATGTATCTTTCTATATGTAAATAGCATGTATCCGTTTTAGTTCATGTTTCTTCAATTCTAAGGTGCTGTTATTTTTAGCATCCAACATCAATTTAACAGCAGGTCTTTAGAGGCCAAAGAAATACTGCCACTTTAAATGTAACTGTTAAATATAAAATGAATCCTCATTAGAGAAATGATCAAATATAAAATGCAAGTTCTTCCTAGAAGAGAGAGACGGAGCAGTAGAATCTCATTAAGCGTCTCCCCCTCTCTCCTCCATCTCTCCTGCTAAATGCTCCTTCTAAATTACAGACCTACTCCTTGGGACCTAACCCACAGCTCTGGGCTTGCCCAAAGCCTGCCGGTGGTGGCCCCCAAGGCAAAGCCTGCAGGAGGGGGTAGAGTCTAGGAACAGTGCTTCAGTGGACTTGCAGCTCAGGGGAGGTAGAAACTGCCTTAGGGGATGTACAAATTCCTCAGCTTTGAAGAACTTCAGAGTTAGATATCACTAAATCATTAAACAGGGCACCTAAGGGGAGTTAACATGCAGAAAAGAAAAGCTAATTTGGGCTCTCAAGTGACTAACTCAGAATTGCCCACTTAAACTCTGAACCCTTTAATTCATACAAATGCGTTCTGGATTCCAGAGGAAAGTATTTTTTACCTCCTTCAAACTTTGGCCCTCTCTGATAGCCAGGGCAGAGGGCTGAGGTAGCTTCGGTGGATGGAATGGCTCTCACCTCCCAGGAATTCTGCAGTATGAAGAGGCAGGTAGAGAGGCTTTCTTGGTGAGAGTACAAATTATCAGCTACTGCCCAGAACTCCTCACTAGCCTCTGATTTTAGTAGATTTCAGTCCTACCTGGACATCCTGAGATAAGATTAGATCAATAGTTCTCAACAGAGGGAGATTTTACCCCACATCCTCACTCCAGGGGACATTTGGTAAAGTTTGGAGACTGCTGTGGTTGTCTCACCTTGGGAGGGGGCAGTGCTACTAGCGTCTAGTAGGTAGGGGCCAGGAATGCACGGGACAAGCCCCCAACAGAGCATTATCTGTCCCAAGATGCCACTGGTGTCCAGGCTGAGAAAACCTGGATTAGACCAACAGAAGGTGACTTCTCATCAGGCCACTCTTCCTGAATGCAGAGGGTCACTGAATGCCCCTCACTTCTAGCCCTGACAAAATGCAGAGACACAGTATTGGCGTTCTGAAGTCAGAATACCTTTCTTGGAAACTCAGTCACTTTATATTTCTAAGCCTTAGTTCTCTCATCTGTAAAAGGGGATAACAACAGTCATTGCTGAGTTGTTGTGTAGCATTTAATCTTTATGCAGTAAGCATTCAGGTAGACATTAACTCTTATTTTTGTCCCAGGATTGAAGCATCCTTGTTTAGGAGAAGTTTATTATCCAAATGGACATAAAATTTTTTTTCCAGGTCATGAACTTCCAACCCCAGGGTCCCTTCTCCATCACTGATCCTGTTGTCTCTCTCAGGCCCCATTTTCTTCCACCGTGATTGTCACAACAGGCTGATGGCCCACTTCCCATCGCAGTCAGAATCTCTGCCACAGTGAGCTATTGAAAGTGACAATCTAAACAGGTAATTCTCACAGTGAGTCTCGCGACGGGCCCTGCAGCCTGCACAAGAAAATTCGTATATCTTACCGTGACCCCAAGGCCTAATTCTTACCCCAAATGCTTACCATTTGCTTTGCTCCACCTTTGGCTAAACCCACTTCATATTATTAGTATTTCCCTAATATATTGGCCCATGCCTTCCCTGTAAGCCTTTGTGTCCTCTGTCTTGAGTGCTTACCCCTTTGTAAGTTGTTCTAGCAAATGTTTATTTCCCAAGATTCAGGTCAAGACTCGGCTGGGAAACTACCTCTGAAGCCCAAGGAGCTGAGGTGTCCTTCGCTTGGGTGCCCGTGGCACAAAGGGCTTGCTCAGGTCACAAAAGTCCTCTCAGTGTGGGGCTTTGGGGGACATATCTGTTTCACTCATTGATTGTTTACAACAATATCCTCCTAGAAAGAAACCATTGGAACCATATTCTTCTATCCTTCTGATTTTGTCAGGAGCCTGTTATAGCTGTGGGACCTCCTAATTCTCCAGCCTTATTGTTCTGGGGTTAAGAAACCAAAGTAAGGCTCTGCTCCCTAGTGCTGTAATTCTCAACACTTAGTTCTGTGACTCAACCTCTCTGAGCCTTGGTTTCTTTATCTGTAAAACTAGAGTAATAATGTCAGATTCATAGGTTTCTTTGTGCAGATTAAATCAGAAATTTACATAAAGAACACGGTGATTGGCACCAGTGCTCAGTGATAACTATTTTTCAGGTTATGGTTTCTTTAGCCTTGAAGGGAGAAAACCAGAGACCTGGAGGCTGTGAGCAGTAGACCAGGCATGAGCATGGGGTACAATCGTTTACCTGGTGGATCAGGAGGTGGAGGTGGGGTCCTAAAAAAATAACTTTGCTAGGGTTGAGTCATGCCAGCCAGGCTGGATTGCCTAGGCTGGGCTTGGAATGTGTGTGTGTGTGTGTGTGTGTGTTTGTGTGTGCACGCATGTGCACATGGGTGGGTGATGAGGGGCATAGTTCAGATTCAGAAATAGGACTCAGCCATTGGCTTCTGCTCAGACACTTGGGAAAAGCTCTGAACCCATCAAAGCCAGGTGACAATGGGGCAGGAGCTTGGTCAAGCTGGGAGGCTGCACAGCAAGACCCTGGGAGGCCAGTAAGCATCTGAGAGGCATTAAAGCCCTTTTGCGATCAGCCCCTGGAAGCAAAGGAAAAGTAAACCTGCTCTAAGGTAATCACTTTAGAGCCATAAAAAATGCTCCTCCGGGAAGGGCAGAGGCCCAAGGAAGGTCTTCTGTTGTCAATCTCTCTTCTAAAAACTAACCCTGACCTGGAACCTCAAAGCCCTGGGCCATAACACCCAGGGTCTAAAGAAAGCTAATTCAGGAGATGGTTTCTCCAGTCAGCCTTCAAGCTGAGCTCAGCCTGGCTCAGCAGTGTGTCCCTGGGGAGAGTCCCTTCCTCTCTGCTGTCTCAGTGTCTCCATCTCTGCAGTAAGGCCATGACTCTCAGTCTGTGGATCTAATTCTGAATGTTTCTGTGTTTGCCCCGGGGGGTCTTGGTCAGGACCCTCATCAGGCTAGCCTTGTCAAGGCAGGGCCTCTCGTCCCCAGGGCCGTGGCTCTGGCCTGGCTTCCTGCACTCCCTGTCCTCTAAGGGAGCTGCACAGTGCCCCGTGTCACCAGCTCCTGCCCTCTCACTCTGCTTGTCCCCTGTGAACCTGTCCCTGGTTTGTTTCAAGAATGCATTGATTTAATGGGCTGCTTAAGCTCACAGATATTGGGGTCAGATGTGCGGAGCTCCTAGTGGGGTATCCTTGGCAGAGAATTTAGCTTCCCAAGGTTCAGTATCTTAAGCTGTCAGGAGGGTATGATGACAGCCTTTCCTTCATTAGGTGGATGCGATAATTAAAGGTGAGGATTGCAGGTGAAGTGTTTACCTCAGTACCTGGCCCACGGCCACTACTTTACTTCATACTTGAATGCCAGTTCATTCATTGCCGGGGGTGTGGACAGAGCTGCAAGCGGTCCTGGGTGGCAGGAGGGACATAGCATGTTTTTTTCTGTTCCGTGGAGAAGGGACCTCCCGACTTCCTTCACATCCGCACGTGTAGAATCTCATGTGATCATTCACTGACTTCCAGATCACATTCCTCTGAGACCCCTGGGAGTCCCAGGGAGCATGCAAAGGGGCAGGACATGGAGGCTGTGGCTGAGGACCCAGGCCATACCCGTTCCTGGAGCTAAGGCTGTGTTCCACAGCTAAGTGAGTCTGCGGGGGTTGCTGGAGCACCGTGCACAGTGGAGCTGGGAGGGAAAGCAGGTGTGCTCCACACCAAGGCGTAGGGAGTGGGATGGGCTCTGAGCCTCAGGGAGTCAAATAACAGGTGGGCCAGTCATCAAGAACTTAGACACCACTGGGTCAGTTTGGGTCCTCAGAGAAAGAGATGAAGGCATGCAAGAGATTTATTGGGGAGAACATCTGTGCAGGATAAGAGGGGGAAAGTAAAATGAGGCAGGGAGAGTCTTCAGACAGTGATGCAGATCTGGTATCTAGGAAAGGAGAGAGGGAGGAAAGAATTGGGCAAGAATTTGTCCAGGCTGATGGGGAATTTCAGCAGCAAAGATGCTCATTGAGGTATCCTGGAAAGGACAGGAATGGCCCTATTGTGATACTCCCTGCTGTGCCCAGTCACTGGCTGGGAGCAGTCAAAGGAGCTTGGCTGGCCTGACATTCATGATGTGATGGATTCAAAGATGTGGCAGCTGACGGCTGTCAACCACCTACACTCCCCCCAGCAGGTTCCCTTGGCGGAGATCTGAGCAGGGCAGCTCCTTGGCCACCACACCAGCTGAGATGATTTCATTCTAGGAGCCTCTATCATGAAAGTATCTATGATAAGACTGATGAACCCACTTTCCAAATGATACACACACAGGCAGACACACATTGTCTCACTGTGAATACATGAGTATACAGGCAAGATAAACAAGGCACACAGATTCATACACATATAGTGGCTCACAGAAAAAAGCAGTGAATAAGATTCTAGCCTAAAGTCTGCTATGGACAAGATACACAGTCTTGAAAAGAAAACATCCCTTTTCTTGAATTTTTTTTCAACAGTAAAATTAGAGGTACCATTCAGACCTCTTCTGACTGTAACATTTTATGAGTTTATGAATTACAGTTATCTTACAACCACAAGCAACAGACAGTGCCAATGAATAGTCTCAGCGAGGCAGCGAACCACCGGTACACTCATTCATTTAGTGAACATTCATTGAGCATCCAGAGATTATGCCGGTTGCTTCCGGCATAGGTGGGTGAATAAACAGTAAGGTTCTTCCTCTTGCAGACCAATATGCAGGGGGATACGGATGGGAAGCAGAAGTAATGAAGTAAACAATGCAGGCATTTGTAGAGGATAAGCAAGATTCAGTGACAGACGCTGTCCGGAGCAGGGACTCCTAAGAGATTTCACTCACTGCTCATCTGTCCGATGTGAAAGATAATTTATCCACCCCATGCATAGTCATGGATCATTTACCGTGTGCCAGGCATAGTGCTATCTGTTAGGGTAAGTAAGTTCTCAGTCAAAACCAGGGACTAAAGCCTCCCTTTTGGACATTTTCCCAGACCTACTTGGATCTTTGTTAAAACGGTACTTATCACAAACTGGTGGGTGCAACTCTTGTTAACTAAAGTGTTTCGCAGCCCAATGTGTTTTATATTATCCTGTGAACCAGACAATGTGAAGTGATCCAGTGAAGAGACTTTGGCAGAGAGTAAGGGGACTGTTGTTTTTTCCCCCACCTCTGGCATGTACTAACTTTGCAACTTCCAGCAGAACCTGCCACATCTGGTCCTCAGTTCACCTTTCTGTAAGGTGGGGATGGAATGATGGCCACATCTCTTCCAGTTTCCAGGTAACTGCATTGAAGTGTTGGATTTTCTATGGGATTCAAGCAAGTCTTTTGCTTTATCAATTCATAAATGTATATTTTAATGAAAAATTGATAGTAATCCCCAATCCATTCTTCCCTGGGACATTATTTCTAAACAAAATTTACAATTGATCCTCAACTCTACAACTCTTTAGCTACATGATCTTGCACTTTACTATTCTTTCAGAGCCTCAGTTTCCTCCTTGGGAAAATAGTTTCCAGGTAGAGCCATCTGCTAGAAGGTGTTTGAGCTTGTTTTGGAAATCCAGGGAGAGTCTCTGACGAGACCCAGATGCCCAGGTGTTTCTGGACTCTGATAGAAGAGGTTGCCCCTCTGGGAATCTCTCTTGCTTTCACACTTGAAGACCCTGAGGTTGTAGGAAAATAGGGTGACTTTTGTTAAACAGCTGCAACTCGGCAGTTGCGTTTGAGGTCATGGCGCTTCTTCTGAGGTGGCGGTAATGTGTTTATTTATCACTGCCTACCGTTCCGTCCTCCTTCCCTTCAGTTTGTTCTGCCCAAGGCCGATGGGGTCCGACAGAGATCAGCAGTGTTTCTGCAGAGATGAAGCAGCTCGTCAAAACCTGAATTAGATGTTAAATCTTTTTGAAGTGGGGAGGAGGGGAAGGGAGGGAGGAATCATATCGTGCAAAGAATTTATCCTGTGTTGTTTCCTGTGAGATAATGTCCCCGGAAAGATTTGTTACCGGGCAAGTTGCAAACTGCTGTTTCAGGCTGATAGGTGTTGCCAATTCATTTTGATGAATTCTGCCAGTCAGAAAAGTATTTTTTCCTCCTTTCATTCGCTAGGGTTGACTGGAGATGGACAATGGTTTTAAGAGCTGGGATGACATACACGGACATGCCCAGGATGTGTGGGCAACGATGCTTTGAGAGGTACTGTGCTGCAAAGAAAAGTCAGACAAAGACTGTGAGGCTAAAAACGGTCTACCCTCAGCCCCCAACCTACGTTCTCAGCTGCCACTTTCCCAGTTACTTACCACTGCCCCATTGATCCCCTCTCAGACCACATCCCTGTCCGTTCTTAGCTTCCAAAGAGCCCTACAATTCCCATCCCTGCTAGGTGGGGAAGAAGCGCAACAAACTAGACTCTGGAGTCAGACAGACCCAGGGACAAACTCGGTACCATCCTTGGTGGGCTGCCCTGGACAACCTACATTATCTCTGTGACCACCAATTTCTTTGGCTGTGACCTGGAGATAAACACTGCAAATGTCTCCCTTGCTGTTTGACCCCTCAGTAGCCACATGCTTGCCACCCAAACACAAGAAGTGAACAGATTCTGACGCATATTTAAGCAAATTCCTTGCTCTCTGAACTCGTGCTACTCACTCTCTGAAACTCAGAGACAGAGTAGAGATGCTCTTTGGTAACCTCACTCACTCTCCACACTCAGATTTTGAAGCATACTTGCATTGCATTCTTAAGTTCAGTGTGAAATAATGTCATTAAAGCAGTCAGTACAGTTTCAGCCAATGGTGAGCGCCCAGTAAGTGTTCACGAGGACTATGACGACAATGGAGTGGCCTTGACGTGGAGAAGGCTGCTGCCTTGGCATTGTCCTTGTTCCTGGATTTCCTGGGAACTACAGCCCCTGGACACCCCAGATCACCACCTGAACCCCTGCTTCTTCCAGCGCAGCCCCTGCCCAGGTCCCTCTCATTCCCTAGGCCATTTTTGCGGAGACATTGTCCACCCTCCTCCTTGCCAGTCACCAGACAAGCACAAGTGCAGACCTGTCTCCCCACCCCCAGGGGGGAGGCTACTCCATGGACCAACCCTGACCATTCCCTGGCTTACAATGCAGTCTTGGCTTTATCCTCTGGCTTCTAGAGGGATCTCATCTCTCAGCATTTGCAGCTGGAGCATCTCCTCCCACTTCTGGCCCAAGCCCCACCCACTTGACTCTTTCTATTGTGGATATAAATCCCACAAGTCCAAACAGGACTGTCAAATCCAAGCTGAGCATTTCAGGGTTAGTTGCAGCCACTGTGGGCTTTAGTGTATTCCTTTTGTTCCTCGCTCTCAGCCAATCTTCCTTCTTCTTGTCTGGTCTTTGCCCTAGCTTTTGCCTGTTAACACTAGAAGTTCTTTATTTCTCTGAAATTGGCACCTTTGATACTTCTTGCTAATCAAAACCTACGGTGGTGCCAACCCTGTAGAAAGCTGGAAAGCTAGAGCTTCCCTCACTGGCTCAGGAAGTCTCTTCTAGTCAGGCTCACCCTCTGCTTCAACCCTGCCTCCCCTTGGATACTCCCATGCCTTCTTGCTTGTGCCCAGTGTCCTCCTTTCCAGCTTGCAGCTTTGGATCAACAACATCTGGAATTTGCTTTAGTTTTCCTCAAGGAAGCATCTCTTGGCTGTACACACAAGAGGCACTGGCCTTTGGACCTGCCCTGGCCCTTGGTCACCACCAGCAGAGTGTCACTGCCTCTGGTCCTGCTGTGCACCAGGGGTAGCTCTGCATTTTGTCCTCAGGTCTGTGACACTCCCGTGGAAATATTCTGTCAGATGGATCTATCCTTCTCCCTGATGCAAGATTCAACTATGTTTCTCTCATCTCTGGACCTCAGTTTACTGCTTTGTACAAGGAGCATGAGAAGTCCTCAAGATACCTTTGCATTTTTCTAGGGTTTCTGTCATCTTCTGGGATTACGGTTTGGGGATCTCTCCTGGAGCAGGTATACGAGGGTGGGAGAAGGGCTGCAGGAAGAGCCTCCTGCTTCAGCTGGTTATGGGGTGAATAGGTTCTGAAGGACTCCACCCTCATCAGGCAAGGCCACCCCTCACTCCTCCCTTGGCCTTTTTCACTCCACAGAGGCCATGGCGGGGTGGCCCAGGCACTCACACCACCATTCGGGTTCCCAGTCTCTCCCCATTCGCTGAACTACCCCAGCTCTCAGAAGCTGTCTTTCCAAGGAGATGCTTCAGCCTAGCTGTAAAGCTTCTTTGGACAAATTATCAATGAAGCAGTGACTGGGAATAGGCATCACCAGATTAAGCATCACTCTGGGAACCCCCAAGCGGAAAACAGAGATGGTGGCTTGCACAGCTCCAAGCCTCAGGGAGCTGAGCAGGAATGTGAGCTGGAGCCCCGTGAGGATGTGATACCCGAGGATGCTGTGCGTCACGTGGGTGGGGGGCATGGATGCCTCCCTGGAGCTCTCTGAACATACCCCATATAGGAATTCTCCATGGACCCCACCCCCTAAATTAGAACCACCTCCATGACAGCCACAGGATACGTACCAGAGCAAATGCATATTCCTTGTGGTCAGAGGATCATTTGGGCTAAAAATGTTTGCTCCCATCTCTGGGGCTCTCATTGGCTGTAGAGCAGCCGAGGGGCTCAACCTGAGTCCTAAGTGCACAACATTCACCATTTAGTGACTGTTTAGTGAGAAGAAAAAGAGGGAGCAGAGGAGGTTTGAGGGAGAGTTGTTCCAAGTGTGTTCTTTGGAGCATTTGCGTCAGAATCACTTGCATAGATTTTGACTCAGTCTATCTGGAAAGGGTTCCAGGAATATGCATTTTAATAAACTGTCCAAGCAATTCTTGATGCAAAGAAACAGTAAAAAAATCAAAGGTATGGATGCTTTTTGTGTTCGTCATAATTGTCGTTCATGAGCAACTCAATCAAGGAGAGACAGCACAGCGTACTGGTTTAGTTCATGGACTCAAGAGCAGACGTCTTATGTTTGAATGCTGGTCATCTGCCTCTTGCCAGATCCTGGGCAAGGCATTTTGTGATCCCCCTCCTCCCCATGCCTCTATCCCCATCTGTACAATGGAAATGATGATGATAATTTCTAACTCATGAGGTTATCGAGGATTAAACAGTCTCTCTCTTTGTATATATAAACACATAGGAAACCACCACATAGTGTTTCTAAAAGAAACTGAGCAGATCCAGTAGAGCAATATGTACTTTGCCTATAGTCATGTTGGGGTGCTAGACAGAAGGGTCCCTGGTGGGCTGGGGTGAGGACTCCAGGTGGGTTGCTTGGGCTGTGAATGAATGGAAGACACGGTCTACCCTACAGGGTCTGCAGCAGCATGGGTTGAGGATGGGGCCATGCCAGGAGGAAGGATCACCCCATAGCCTCTCTGACAAGACCTCCCGCTGCATTCCCAGCTACTTTTCACCTTCTGAGCTATGCAGAGAGTCCGGATTCCCGCTATCCAGCGCGGAGCCAAGATGGTCTGGAGCACCGGGAGACGCTCTCTCTTTGCTCACCTGCACTTTTCCGTTATATTAATTATGTTGTTGTGGGGACAGCCTGTGAAGTCTTCTCCTGCAAATGTCCCAAATGGGAAGCAAGGTCACAACTCCTCCTCAGCTTCCCAACTTCCTCACTTGGACCTTGATCTAGAGGAGACCCCATCTCCCACTGCCAACTGCCCTTCTGTCTTTCACATCCTCCAAGGTCAAAGAGGCAGCTCTCATCCTTCTTTATCTCTAATTCCCAAGGGAAGAATGAACTTCCCTCTCCTCCTTCTTTATTATGAAGAGAGTGTCCTCCAACTCCCCAAGGAAGCACCCCCACCCCTTTTCCAGGAGCTACAATGGTAGACAAAACAGAGAGAGAGAGGAGAAAGAAATTAAATTATTCATAAAGTAGCATACACAGAGTCGTAGAGAGGTATTTCGGAAACATACTTATGCACACAATAAATATTTGTTGAAGTGCACAGTGTGATCGAAAGAGCGTGGACCTGGAATTCAGGCTGGTCTGTTTCAAATCATGGCTTTGTCACTTACTAACCGTGTGAAGTCAAGACTGGCACCGTGGCCATGGACAGAAATGAAAATTGTTTATGCCGCATCACTGGAGTGATTTGAGCAAAGCCTGTTCGCTGTGCTTTCTACAGCCATGAACTCAAGATTTTGTTTTACAAGCTGATGATTATATTGGCTGTCAACGGAGCTTAAATCCTGGCATCTAGGAACCCACTTTAATACTTGTTCAAAGAATACCTGGGTCAGAAATACTCCCCTTTTCCTTCTCGAAATGTTAAAATTCAATAGGAAAGTGACCTGTTCAAAGATGAACTCTATTTTATAAAGATGTTTTCAGTGGGCCCTGGGTAAAAAAATATTTCATAAACCAAGGGAAGCCACTAAATCAAGGAGTGGAGAAAGAAATAGACTTGTTAAAGCAGTACCATTTTGGTGTGGGAAGGTGATATATTCAACATTTTTTACTATATTTGGCTGCAGACTCCAGACAGTTGTTGCCTTGATCTATGACTGAGATTCAGTGGCAGGGCACCATTTGAACTAACCCTCCTTGGGGCTCCCTGATGTAACAAGGAGACCATAAATGATGATTGGGTGAATATTTTGAAAAGAAGAGAGGGAGATACTTTAAACTGCAAAGTTCTGGTGGATTCATGGAGCTGCTGGAAATGCTGTTCAGGTCACAGGAAAACATGCAGGTGGAATGTGGATTGTCACAAGTAGAAGACAAGGCTGTGACTGAAGTAGCTTCAGGCAGTGGGCATCTCTGTTGGCAGTCGGACACAGACTCTGAGACAGTTTTTGCAGGGAGGATGTTTACTAGCAATGCCCTTGGGATCTGCACCTGTGGACAGAAAGGTGGGGAAGCAGGAGAGGACAGAAGGAAAAGTGTAGCTGTAATACAGCCCCGAAGGCAACCTTGGTTGACCCCATGGGGAAATCTGAGGCTCCTGTTCCCAGCTGGGCTAAAGTGGCTGGGCTTTTAAACTATGCCATCAATAGGTCATTGGATTCAGGATAACCCGTGAAAGGGTGTGGCCTTGGGTGAGATGAGTCAATTGGGCAGCTGAGGCAATTGGTGTAGAGGCTGATAGGTGAAGGGTGTTAGACAATGGCACTCACTGAAATGCTGTTTGGGTAATACATCACAGTGTCCTCTGTGGTCTTCCTTGAGGACTGAGAATGCCACATTTGTGCATACTTGATTGGAGGCTGACTCAGGTTTATCTGCTAGGTTTCTCAAAAGAAGATCCAAATTTTTAATTGGTTTGATAAATTCTTGCTGTACCAGAGATTTGGCTGAGAATAAGTACAGCAGTCCCTGTCAACCATCCAGACTGCTAAGGAATCTCTTCCCTTCCTCCAAGCATGAGAAGTTTGTATAGAGCGGGATGTCATTGTGGTTGAGTGTGGGCTCTGGGAATGGACTAACTGCCTTTGCAACCTTGCTAAGACACTTTCCAGCTACCCAACCTTTGAGCAATGACTGGACCTCTCTTAACATTCACTTCCTCCCCTGTAAAATGGGAATAATAATAATTGTATGTAATTCATATACACGCTTCCTTAGTGCTTGCCTCATATAATTAGCAGTCAATAAAAGTTAGCAGTAGTTGTTTTTTGTATTATTAGTACTATGTTAGAGAAGGGAGAGTATTTACTCATTTTCCTTTTCTAATCCTGGTGTTAGCATAATGGCTGCAGAAGTTCCAGCCTGGGATTTGTTGGCGGAGGTCCTGTTAGAGTCACATGTGTACTTCTATAGAGTCACTGGGGTCAGCTCCTCCTCTCAAAACCCCGGAGATTACTGAAACCACCAAATCAGCTTCCAGGTAGGTTGTCTTAACGATGGGTAATCTGCTTGGTTGTAACTAGAAGGTATGTTGGATCACTTTAATGCCATGAATTGTTAATGTTAGGCCCTCAAGTTTCAGCTATACACAGGCCCAGAGACGTACATAGAATTACATGGGTATATTTGAATATTAAAGACCAGTGGTTCTCAAAGTGGGTTCCTCGACCAGCAGGAACAAAATCACTTGGGAATTTGTTAAAAATACAAATTTTGGAGGCCCACCCCAGACCTACAGAAACACTGAGGGTGGAGCCCAGCCATCTGTGATTCTGATGCATGATAATGTCTGGGAATCAATGGTATAGATAAGGAATCAGCAGATTTTGTTGTAAAGGGCCAGATAGTAAATATTTTAGGCTTTGCATTCCATGCAGTCTTTGATACAAATACTCTACTTTGCTGTTATAGTGCAAAAGCAGCCATAGACAATAAATGAATGAATGGGTGTGGCTGTGTTCCAATAAAATTGTATTCTACCCAAACTGGCAGGCCACAGTTTGTCACCCTCTGATATGGGTATATGGAAGATCACAATTTATTCCCTTAAGATGAATTCTTCTCTCCTCCAGAGGATGTTCATTCAGCCATTCAGTTATTCAATCATTCATTAATTCAATTTAATATTTCCATTGTATGAAGGACCTATGCATGTGAGGCATTCTGATAAGAACAGCACATACAACAATAAATACGAGAGACATCATCATCCCTCTATCATGGATCTTAAAGTTTAATGGGAATCTCAAAATAGCAATTCAAAAATAACTTTCGTGATAAACATATGTTATAAAGGGGAGAATTAGAAGATGATGGGGTGACCTAATCTAGTCTGAGGAGAGTAGATAAAGAACTCTCTGAGGAGGTGTCCTTTAAGATAAAATCCTGAGGATAGTTTGTAGGTGTCTGTTATGCTTGTATGGGCTTTGTGCTCATAGCTCATGTTCTCCTCAAAGAATCCAATGAAGTAGGGACTGTTATTATTGATAGTTCACAGAGGAAGTTGAGGCCCAAGAAGGATGAGTAGCGTGTTCTCAGATTTGAACCTAGGCAGTTTGGACCTGAAGGCTGTATTCTTAACTGCAACTCCATACTAACTAGTTAATGGGAAAAAGAAGAACATTCCAGGCAAAAGAGCAGCTTACAGTCTACCGGGTTAAACAGTCACT
Source organism: Avahi laniger (assembly GCA_963575035.1). Taxonomy (NCBI): domain Eukaryota; kingdom Metazoa; phylum Chordata; class Mammalia; order Primates; family Indriidae; genus Avahi; species Avahi laniger. The sequence continues at coordinate 15,834 of CAUYSK010045811.1, forward strand.
GATTTTCTGGTTTCATTTTGGGGAGCCTCTTACAATCTAGGCATCATGATAGGCACGAAGCATGCAGCAGGAAAAAAGTCAGAAAGATGTCATGCTTTCATGAAACTTATGGGTGAACACAGAAGACAGATATTACTGAAAACTAGGAAAGAAGGGGCAGAGTGAAAATGGAGCAGATAATACAATATAAAGGAGTTAAGAAGATGATCTGAGGCTCCAGTGTTGAACAGAGGAAGGGTAGAGAGATGTGATGGTTAATATTAGGTATCCACTTGACTGGATCTAAAGATGCCTAGCGAGGCATTGTTTCTGGGTGTGTCTGTGAGTGTGTTTCCAGAGAAGATTAACATGTGAGTCAATGGACTGGGAGAGGAAGACCTGCCCTCAATGTGGGCGGTCACCGTCCAATTGGCTTTGGCAGAAGAACCGGGACATTCAGCTTGCTGAATTCTCTCTCTCTCCCCACCCACCCCTGCTTCCTGCTTAACTCCTTCCCTCTCTCTCCTTTTCAGAGCAGGATGCTTTTTCTCCTGCCTTGGACATCAGACCCCAGGTTCTTTGGCCTTTGGACTCTGGGACTCTCATTGATGGCCTCCCAGGGGATCTTGGGCCTTCAGCCCAGACTAGGGGCTGCATTGTTGGCTTCCCTGGTTTGAAGGCTTTTAGACTTGGACTCAGCCACAGTATCAGCTTTTCTCATTCCCCGCCTTGCAGAAGCCTGTCATGGAACTTTGCCTTTGCCATCGTGTGAGCCGACTCTCCCTAATAAACTCCCTTTCATATATATCCCATTGGTTCTGTTCCTCTAGAGAACCTTGACTCCTACAAGAGATTAAGACCAAATTTCTCTTCTTGATTTTTTTTTGTCCAGTGATATCTAGGGCTTTTGTTGGTTAAATTCAATTTTTGGCCACCAACAGCTGGAGAGGAAGTCTCCAATAAGACATTTTTACCTACAGGTACTCTCACATGTAGAACTAAAACAAAATGAAATGTATAACCTGAGTAAATCTGAACTCACAGTTGAATTTCAGGCTGGCAATTGAGCACTGAATGTCAATTGAAGATATAACTGCTCCTCCAATTTCTGTTTCCAATTGCAGAGCCCAGTTGTTGTGACTGAGTTCCACCAAAAAGGAGCCAAATAAAATGATACAAGTAAGTTGAAAGTAAAAGGATGCAAAAATATATGCCTTGCAAATATTACTCAAAAGAATGCAGATATGGCTCTATTAATATTAGATAAAGTAGGCTTCAGAGCAAAGAAAATTACTAGGTACAGAGAGGGGCATTATATAATGATAAGACATGGAAACACTAAATGTGTACACATCAGACAACAGAGAAGAACATCCATGAAGTAAAAACTGAAAGACTGAAAAGAGAAATAGAAATCCATAATTATAGTTGGAAATTTCCATATTCCCTTCTATTTCAATGGTTGATAGAGCAACCAGAAAGAAAATCAGTAAAGACAGCTATTTATGGAATCCTTCTTCTAATAACAGAATACACATGCTGTTTAAGTGCTCACATAACAAATATAAAAAAAAAACCCCTCAAACAAATTTAAAGTAATTTCAATCATACAGAGACCATTCTCGGACTGTAATGAAATCGAACTAGAAACAATTAACAGAGAAATGGCAGACAAATTTGCCAAGATGTGGAAACTAAACAATACTTCTAAATAATGAATGGTCAAAGAGAAAGCTCCAAGGGAAATTTTTTAAATGCATTTAAATCAATGGCAATGAAATATATCACAATATGTGGGATGTAGTGAAAGCAGTTCTGAGAGGAAAATTTATAGCACTAATTGCTTACTTTAGAAAGAAGAAAAGCTTCAAACTGATAATTTAAACTCAGACCTTTAGAACTTTGAAAAATGAGAACAAAATAAACTAACGTAGGCATAAGAAAGGAAATAATAAAGATAAGAGCTGAAAACACAAACAATAGAAAAAACAATAAAACAAAAAGCTAATTCTTTGAAAATATCAACAAAATTGACTAACTTCTAATAATATTGACAAAGCAAAAAGAGCAAAAAAAATGTTAATAACAGGAATACATCTTGAGAGATCACAGCAGACACTGTAGACATCAAAAGGATTAAAATAAAATGCTATGAACAATTTCACACATAAATTTGACAATATAGATGAAATGGACCAATTTCTCAAGAAGCACAAACTACCACAACTCATCCAATAGGAAATAGATAATTTGAATAGCCCTGTAATTATAAAGAAAATTGAATTTGTAATTTAAAATATTCCCCAAAAGAAATCTCTAGGCTCAGACAATTTCACTGTAGGATTCTATCAAAAGTTTAAAGAAGAATTCACATCAATTCTATACAATCTCTTCCAGAAAATACAAGCAGAGGGAATATTTCCTAGTTCACTTTATTAAGCTAATACAAATAAAGAAAACTATATACCAATATCTCTCATGAAATAGACACAAAATCTTTAACAAGATATTAGCAAATATTTCCACAGTATATAAAAATAATTATACACCATGGTTAAGTGAAATTTATTATAGGAATGTAAAGCTGTTTCGATATTCTCAAATCAATCACTGTACTCCACCATATAATGGACTAAAGAAGAAAAATCATGTAATTATATTGATTGATGCAGAAAAAGCATTTAACAAAATTTGACATTTATTTGGATAAAATCACAGAAAACTATGAATAATAGGGAATTCATCACCTTGATTACATATATCTACAAAAACCTACAGTTAACATGATACTGAATGATGAAATACTGAATGCTTTCATTCTAAGATCAGGAATAAGGCAAGGATGCCCACTCTCACCATTGCTTTTCAACATAGTACCGAAACTTCTAGCCACTGCAATAAGGCAGGAAAAGAAAATGAAAGCCATGCAGATGAGAGAGTAAGAAGTAAAAGTGTCACTATTTATGGATAACATAGTGGTCTAATACCAAGGAATCTGCAAAAAGACTCCTCTAACTACTAAATGAGTTTCATAAGTCTTCAGGATATCAGATCAATGTGAAAAAATAAATGTATGTCCATCTATTAATAACCAATATGTAGAACCCCCAATTAAAAATATAAGCCATTTGTAATTGTTAAAAACAAGAAATAATTAGATGTATATCTATGGGTGCATAGGAGTTTTATTCTGAAAACTATATACCATTGATGTAGGTTATCAAAGGAGATTTTTTTTGAGATGTTGAAACATAGTAACATTATGTTCATGAATGAATCGGATGACTCAACACAGTAAAAATTCCAATTATTCCTAAATTGATGTATAGGTTTAATGTAATTTCTATCAAAATCCCAGCAAGATTTTTTTTGTAGATATAGAATCTTATTTTATAAACTTATAATGTTATATTCTAAAATTTATATGGAAATGCAAAGGACTAGTGTAGCTAAAACACTTTCAAAGAAAAATAAATTGGGGGTTATCACTCTATCCAATTTCAAAATGTATTATTTAGCTAAGAAATTAAGACTGTGTGGTATTGGTGGCAGATAGAGACATGCACAGATCAATGGAACAGAATAAAAAACACAAAAATAAAGCCCCACACAAGTTTGATGAACTGATTTTTGACAAAAATGGAGGAAGGGAAGTCTTTTCAACAAATTGTACTGAACAATTGGATAGTCATACATAAAAAATAAGCCTTCACCTAAATCTCATACCTTCCACAAAAACTGACTCAAACTCAATCATATATTTAAATGTAAAATATAAAACCGTAAAACTTTTAGAAGGAGACAAAGAAGGAGAAGATCTTCAGTACCTAGTGCTTGGTGAGGACTTTTTGGATATGACACGAAATATACAATCAATAAGAAAATTGATCAATAAATTGGAATTCACTAAAATTATTCCAGTGTAAGAGAGTAAAATTAAGCTTGTAACTCTATTAAGAAGATAAAAAGGCAAGCTATAGACTGGGAGAGAACAGTATTTGCAAACCACTTAATGACGGAGGAATCCTATGCAGACTATTTGAAGAACTCTCGAAACTGAATAATAAAAAACAATCTAATTAGAAAATATGCAAACAATAAGAAGAAATAGTTCTGTGAAAAGTACATGTGGATAACAAATAAGTATACCAAAAGATGTTCACCATCTTTAGCCATTAGAAAAATGTAAATTAAAACCACAATGAAATGTATCACAGCACACTTATTAGAACAGCTAAAATATTAAAAAATAGGGACACAACAAATACTGGTGAGGATACACAGAGATTAGGTATTTTATATGTTGCTGGGGGGAGTGTAACATGGCACAGCCACTCTGGAAAATAATTCGACAGTTTCTTAAAACCATATCACTGGAATTACACACCTAGACATCTATCCCAGAAAAGTGAAAATGTACATTCACGTGATGCCCACACGTGATTCCTCATAGCAGCTTTATTTGTAATAGCTCAAACTGGAAATAACCAAAATATCCTTCTTTGGGTGACTGGTTAAACAAACTGTTTATATTCATATCATAGACTATTACTCAGTGACAAAAGAGAGCAAACTATTGAAATTCATAGCAACCTGGATGGCTCTCAAGTGCAGTACGCTAAGTGAGAAAAGCCACTTTCAAAAGGTCAGATATGATATTATAGTAGTTATATAATATTCTTTAAATGAAAAAAATTATGGAAATGGAGAGCAAATTAGTAGTTTCCTGGGGTGAGTGTGTTGGGAGTAGATACGACTCTAAACGGAGATTTTTGTGGCGATGGACTAGCTCTGTGTCCTGATTTCTGGTAGTGATCATGTGAATCGACACATTATGAATGACATTGAACTATAAACACATTGTACCAACGCTAAGATCCTGGCGTTGATATTGTGCTATAGTTATAGAAGATGTAATCACTGGGGAAACCGGGTGGGTATGTCTTTGTACTATCTTTGAATCATCCTGTGAATCTATCATTATTACAAAATAAGAAGTGAATAAAAAATAGCTGCAATAACATTTCCAGTTTCACAGGCTTTTTCCAGAATCCTGCCATGACCCATCGAAAGGTGGTGTCTATTTCACCGTTTCTTGAACCTGGGCAGGCGTTGGTGCCTGAATCCACTAAAAGAATGTGGCGGAAAGGATGCTGTGTGACTTCTGAAGCTAAGTCATAAAAGGTTAGGTAGCGTCTGCCTGGCGCTCCATCTCTCTCATGACACTTTGGAGTTCTGAGCTCCACGTAAGAGATTCAGCCATCCCTAGCCACCCCATTGTAATGACCATGCGTAGAGACCCATGGAGAGAGATATTTTCTTGACCCCAGCTGTTCAGGTTCCCGCTGTTTCTATCTTCCCAGACAAAGCACCAGACACGTGTGTGAAGAATCTTTTAGATGGATAATTCCAGCCCCAGCCGACCTCTGTCTGTAACCACGTGGCAGACCCCGTGTGAGAACCACCTAGCTGAGCCCAAATCACCTCCCACACTATGAGAGATGGTAAGAAAATGATTGTGGTTGTTTTAAGCCACTAAAGTTTGAGTGATACAGCTGTAATCGGAACAATGCAAGCCAAGTGCACACATAATGATATCTCCAGAGCTCCTTCTGAAATTCATGCATTAGATTATAAAGTTCAATCATTAAAGGAGAGTGGTACAAGAGTACCCTCTAAAATGAGACAGACATTTTTAGGTAGAATGGATTGCCCAGGAGCAGGTGGTATGATAAACACACACACACACACATGCACACACACACTACATATATATGTATACATAAACACATATACATATACATATGTATTTTCATAAATATAAATAAGTTGCCACTCTGTTCCAAATCTTAGGATGCAACTAACTGCAGATCAAAAACGTATGAAAACTGAAAAGACCTACGATGGTTACATCTGTGCTGAATATGTATAGACATTTTTCTTTTCACTATTCCCTAAACAATAAAGTGTAACAACTATTTACATAGCATTTACATTGTATAAGGTTTCATAAGTAATCTAGAGATGTGTTAAAGCAAATACTACCCCATTTTACATCAGGGACTTGAGAATTTGTGGACACCAAGGGATGCTTGTATACGTAATGTACATAGGAATGTTTTATTATGTGAGGAAGAGAAAGATAAATCACTAGTTGGTATGCGTGTAGTGGGTTAGTGATTTGTTATAAAACAAATGTGTTAAAATTTCATTAAAATAAAATAGTTAATAAAACAAAGTAATCTCTGGCTTAGCACTCTATCCCCAAATGATACATTTTAGACTAATTAAATAATTATATTTGAGAACAAAATTCTATCCTAGAATAAATAATACAGAATGAGAATTTCTAGTCTAAAAATTTGAAATTTGAAATTCTCCAAATTCTGAAGCCTTTTGAGCACTGATATGATGAACAAAGGAAATGTTCATTGAAGCATTTCGGATTTTGGATTTTCAGTTTGGGATGCAAAACTGGTATAATGAAAATATTCCAAAATCAAAAAATAATCTGAAATCTGAAACACTTCAGGTCCCCAGAATTTTTGACGAAGGATGCTCAACCTGTATAAGCATTTTCATATATTTAAGTTTAAAAGTTCTCAAGAAGATGTTTTTCTGTCGGAATATATATCCAAAGGATAAGAAGCAAAATAAAAATAATGCAACACATCAGAGACATATTTGCATTGAGGATGGCAGAAAGAGAATTACTATGCTATAAAAACAATTTATGCAAACACAAAAGGATAAAAGTCCATAATTCCAAAAGCTAACTATGTACATAATTTCAAAAGGCATAGACAAAACATAGGTCTAACAATATAGAAAACAAAAATGGCTAATAAAGGTAGACAGTGTTTAATCTCAGTGGTAATCAAAGAAATTTAAATACAAAATCGATGTGATATGGCTTGTCAAATAAATTAGCAATCTTTATAAAAGCAACAATATTCTGGGGAGATTATGATGTTACAAATACTTTCATTCATAGTTACTAGAGTAGAAATCAGCATGAAATTTGGAAAGCCAATCTGGCAAAATACATCAAAAACCTTAAAAATATTCACACCCTTGACCAAATATTTGCACTTCTGTTAATTTATTCTAAGGCCATTGTATTAGTGTCCTAAGACTGCCATGAAAGGTACCACAAATTGGGTGGCAGAAATGAATAGTTTCATAGTTGTGGAGGGTGGATGTCTGATAGTAAGATATTAGCAGGGTTGATTCCTTTTGAGGAGCGGGAGACAGAATCTGTTCCATGCTGCTGCTCTAGCTGCTAGTGGATCGTGGCAATCTCTGACGTATCTTGACTTGTAAATGCATCACCCAAAAGTCTGCCTTCATCTTCACGTGGCTTTATATCTGTGTGTATATCTTTCTCTGAGTCCAAGCCTCCCCTTTCTATAAGGGTACCAGTCATATTGAATTAGGGCCCATCCTAACGATGTCATCTTAACTTGATCATCGGCAAAGACCCTGTCTCCAAATAAAGTCTCACTCACAGGTGCAGGAGATTAGGACTTCAATATCTTTTGGGTAGGCACAATTCAACCCATAACAGATATAATCCAAAATTAAAAACAACTTTATTTTAGCATGGAGGACTTCATCATAATGTTATTTATTGGTGCAAAATATTAAAAATAGTACAAATATATACAGTATGAAACAGTTAAATTAATTATACTTCCCTAAATGCACAAAAATGATGGTATGAAGAATTTAAAAAAAATGGGGATAATATAGGCAGAGTTTACACTATAACTTAAGTAGTAAAATATACAAAATCATGTAAGTACTGTGTTCTCAACAATGTAAAATACATAAAAGACTACATGGACAGGGAAAATGTATTAAATCATTCACACTGATTGTGAGCATTATAGAGATGAAGTATTGTTAATTTTTATTTTAATTTTTTATATTTTTCTAAGTATCCACATTGAGCCCACATTCCTTTAATAGAAAAAAAATTGATTCTAAAAATGCCCATGGTATACTCAAAGATAAAAGGATTGGACATTCCTCCATTCCTTAGAGCATATTAGCACACTGCCATGAGATCTTTGACTTAATAGATTACTTTGCAGGATGGAGAAAATTCATTAGAACCCAAGGACCTCCTATGTCTTACAGAAAAGTTCTGTATAACAATCAGAAGACTTGGGTTTTCTAAACACATGCACAGAGTTTCCTGGAGATCTTGTATCAATACTATTTAGTGGCTTAGTAAGCCACTTCCCCTCTCTGAGCTTCATTTTATCCATTTGTGAAATGAGAGAACAATGTGTAGTGTTGGTTCTGGAGATCATTCTGAGTTTCCAGCTAAAACTACACCTTCCATGGCAGCCCCTGTTACAGGTACCTCATAACCTGCCGATGTCGAAGCTGATCCCTCCTGCATCTTCTCCTACCAATACCCACTTTCTGAAACACTGAAGCCAGCCCTATTCCCTCCTAATTGCTTCTCCTCTGTTTGTGGCCTTCTAAACTATTCGACTTTAATTTTCCTACTTGTTTCAATTCCTTCGCTTTCAAGATATTATTTTCCTATGGAAAGTTTGTAAGTGTTGAATGATTTTATTATGGAATGGTGGAATTAGAGAATTTAGCTCTAGAATGATTACCAAAAAGGGAATTTATTCAGATAAGGATGACCTCAGTCTTCCTTTTAATCATATTATTATTTTAATAATTAGCAATATTAATTGTAATATTATATAGGTAGCATATTATTTTATTAATGATATTTCCTTTAAATTATACGTATATATGCACAATTGGGGTAAGAATTTTGCAGCTGCTCCCTCAGGACATATTGCAGCAGCTAAAACGCTCTTAGGTGTCTTAATAGAGGACTGCTTTAATTCCCCATTGTATTTTCTATTTGCATCAGGAAAAAAATTCCATTTGGCAACACCATTGTCTTCTGAGAAAGGAAGTTTCTGTTAAATGAAAGGCTACTTCATGAGCTGATCATCTTGACTCATTTAGCAATTCAGACACAAAAGTAGGAAGTAGAGTTTGCAGAACTTCTCATCACGGTGTAGGATGAGTAATCTGAAGTCTCTGAAATTGAGAAGGCAGGGGGTGAGGAAGAGAGAGTGAATAAAAAGCAAGAGGATGGGGGAAGAGAGGAAGCAGTGGGCATCGGGTGGGAAGGAGTCCCAGGTGTGGGGTGGCTTTTCTTTGCAGACAAGAAAGCTAATTACTTAAAAAATTCCTGTTTTGTGATATCTTTGTGAAACTCCAGCTTGATATGAAGTCTGCTGTATCACAAATGCTGTGTGTGAGCTATTTCTGTTCTATATTTTGCTTGTTAATATGTGCATGTGTTTTAATGGATGAAAAGACTGATATTTACCCCACAGTGAGGGGGTCGAGAAGCCCATAGGGGGAGGACACCACGAGCTCATAAGGATTACAAGTACCCTGGAATTTGGATAAATCTTGGGGAGGCCACAGGCTGGAGAATTGGAGATTCAAAGGCAAAGACATAAAGTGTAACTACAATGTTTGTACCCTCACAATACCTTGGAATAATAATAATAAAAAAAATTTGCAACAGCAACAAAAAAATGAATAAACAAGTCTTCCCCATGGTAAAAAAAAAAAAAAAGAAAAAAAAGAAAATCGTACTTATGTCTCAAGGGCTTCCAGCAGACCTCTGGATTGTGCAAGTGCACAACCAGCTTCTCCCTCTAGTAGGAGCAGGACCTGGAATGCCGCTCCGCCTCTCCCTTCCTCTTAGGCCGCAGCTGCTGTATCGGCTGTCCCTAGGGCCTCTTTTAAGAGAGAGGAAGCAAAGCCTCCAGCCTACACATTTTTTTTTTTTTTTGTCTTTTTAATTGAGGAAAGGTTATACAATGCAAATGAACAATGGGTCTCATTTCCAGCCTCCCCCAGAAAGGAGCTGCTCCTTGATTGACAAGGGAAGGAAATTGAGGCTAGACATTTCAGAAACCAGCACTGGAATGAGGAGGCCATCGTGAGACATGTTGCAGGAGAGGAAAACCAAAACTGTTTTCCCATCACCGAGCCAAGGTTTTCCTTTTGAGCCCTTATGGGATTTAGTATTTTAGATAGTGAACCAGGCAGTCTTGAGTAGCTCAGAGAAGTGTGAACTATCTGAGCTTCCCAGGCACTGAGCTTGCCTGGGGATGAAGAGAAAGGGAATAAAGATTCATTGAGCACCTGCTGTGTGGTAGGCGGAGACAGACACTTCACAAGCACTATCTCATTTAATAACATTTAACGATGTCCTTAGGAAGCATGCATAATTATCCCACTTTACAGATGACGGATTTGAGGCTCAGTAAAATGACTACTGAGGCCATGTGTCAAATGCTGCTGAAGTGGCTTGCAAGTGATTGATCTGGGAAGATGGTCGGGCTGGTAGCTACTGTATTGGACAGTATAGATATAGAACATTTCCATCATTGCAGAAAGTTCTACTGGGCTCTGCTGTTCTAGAGAGAATAGAACAGCTTGCAACTGTCCCAGGCAGTAGAAGAGGGTATTGCAACAGTCAGAGGTTTTGTAGGAATGAAGCAGGACATGGGGCTCTAAGAATTAGGCAGAGCTCCCTAATTTAGGATCGCATAAAAGCAGATATGGAGGATTCAAACCAGGCAGCAGATTAGATGACTTTTCTCCGAGACTTAGGGCAGGCAGGTTGGAGGATGTTAGCTGGTCAGGGCAGTGCAGTGGGTAGGGCTCTTGCATAACCTGGATTCCAATCTGAATCCTCCTGTGAGTACATCAAATTGGAAGTGGAATCTTAGAGATATTTCAGCATCCTGACCACCGTGCTTCTCCCTTCATTGTGAGGGTCTCTTTTAAACCTGTGTCCACGTCGAGCTTCCTCTGCATGGGATTAGGAGATGAGGTGGCTAGGGATATAAAACAGCTTTATCTACAAATGCATGTTGGAAATGTTTGTCTAACTCAGTTATAACTATGCATACCAGTGTGGAGTAAATAGAAAATAACTAAATGATGTAAAGGACTTACATTCCGACAGCCTCTATGTTTGCTCAGCAATAATTCTAGCAGAAATGTTTCTATCAGCTCAGTTTCTTCCATCAGTATCATCTCTGAAATATTTCTAAAAAGCAGTTAACTACCACTGTTGTTAGTGTACCCCTAAATATACTTGTATATAAAATACTTGAAGTCTCTGTGAAAGTCTTGCATACTCTGTGCTCATGTTGGAAATTTGCAATACATTAAACAAAGATCCTCAGAAGTCCTGCATTAAAGAAATGTTTTTAATTCTGGTTAAGCCAGGATTTTCGAAACTAATTTGGAAATTTCTTTTTTTTTTTTCTTTTCTTTTTTCTTGCTTTTCTGCTTTCTTGCTCTTTTGCCCATGAAACACCTGTAGAATAAAACTTTATAGAACATATTTTGAGAGTACTGAATCATGATAGGGAATCGGCGGGAGGTAGGGGAGGTGTTTGTACTTGGGCTGTGTTTCAATCCCAGGGAATCTAAAGCAATGATGGGCATTTGGCGGGGGGAGGGTTGTGGTTTCCATGCGCCTGTCCTGAAAGTCTGAGAATAACCCCCATAACTCTGTAATTGTTCCTTTAAGCCACTGTCCAACTTTTATTTCGTGAGCATAAGTTCTTCACAACCTTTTATTTATTAGCTCACTTTCAAACATTACCGACTCCATGATCACTCCAAAAACTTATCTTCTCCTACAATCTCCAGAGATATTTTATTTAATACTTAGATGAAACTTACAGTGAATCTACATGATTTGCCTCTACATTGGTTTCTTACCTTCTCCTGCTGGTGTATTGTCATGGCCTCCTAATTTACCCCCTTTCTCACAACATCACCTTAGCACTCCCCACAGAGCCCCATCGACTCTCTGTGACAAAGATTATCACAGCAGATGATTCCATACTTGAGCCACATCACTCCCCGCTGCCAGCAAGGTCAGCGGCAAACAATTTCTTGGAATCACTTGCACTTGTGACCTCTGCTACACCTTTGCCAGTGCTGTTCCTTCCTCTTCAGATGCCCTTTCTTCAGTCCTCTACCAAACCCCTAGTCACCCTTTAGGACCCAGTCCCACTGTGTGACTCCTGTGGAGTGTTTCTCGATATTTGCTGGAGAAGTTATTCTGTCTTCTGTGTTCCCATTGCATTTTCTATTTATCCACATTTTTGGCTTTTTCCTTTTAAAGCAAAATGGAAATTATTGGAAATACATCTGTGTCAAAGAGAATTTTGAAAAAAAAAAAAGAAACTGTATTGAATTCAATCTTCTCTTTCTTCTAGTCTTATCTGATACACTTATGCTGTTACTCTCATCTGCAACTATCACATACGTGATGCCCCAAGCATAGGGCGATGTGAGCTACATATAGTTTTTTCGTCAACCCTCAAGAAAAAAGTGAAGATTTTATACCTACTCTACTACAGAAGGACTTATTCAAGGTTGTCTGGCTCCAAAATATGTGTTCTTCCCACTCTGTAGCACTGCCTTTCAGGTGCATGACTGGCTATGTTATGTGTCACTCAGCATACACCACGTTTATAATAATTACTTTTAATTCTCAAATAAACCTCAAGGCAATGTTAGTATCCACATTTATAGCCACGGAAGGTGAGTCTGATTTGCCCAAAGTCATGTAGTAGGTAAATGTTAGATTAAAACTCTGTATCACACAGGCTCGTGTTTCCACTATTCAGAAAACAGCAGCCCAGGGTTTGGAATGAGCACCAGGAAGCTCTGTTGCCTCCTTAGTCAGGACAGTAGATTCAGGAATCATACCCCACTGTGGAATGATTAACCATTTAATGACAATAAAGGGGGCAGAAGAAAACATTGGGAGGTGATGGATATGGCCTTGATGGTAGTGATGATTTCCTGGGTGTATACTTATCTCCAATCTCAACAAGGTGTGTACATTATAATACATGTGCAGCTTTTCATGTGTCAATTATATCTCAATAAAAGGCACAAATAAATAAATTACAATGCATAAATCTTATTTCAATTTTGATTTTTATTAAAAATATGTAAAAATAAATTATAAGGACATCAGGGAAAATGTGAATACTGATGATGGATTTGATAAAATTAATAAATGATTGTTAATTTTGTAGGTATGATAATGTGATCATGATTATGTTTAAAAAAGGAAATCCCAGTTTTATAGAGATAAATGTTAAAATATGTATAGATACAATAATAGATATCTTGGATATATTTTTAAATAATCTGAGAGGGGCCAATGGATAGCATTCCAGATAAAACTAGATTTTCCATGAGTCTATAATTGTTGAAGTTGGGTGATGTATATTTGGGGGTTCATTTTATTATTCTAAATTTAAAATTTCTAATTATAAAACATTAAAAATCAATAATTAGCTGGATAAACCAATTCTATGAGCAGAAGTGTTCATAGATGTTCGAATGTTTTGTTGTCAATAAATTTAAGATATCGAAGTAGAAAACAAGTCTTTCAGCCAGATTCTTATTTTGCCATTCAAGAACCATTTTCAGGACTACCTATTTAGAAATAAATTGACAAAGGGAAAAAAATCACAAGCATTTCTTCTTGTGCTTTGTGTTACGTGTTGTCACGGCAGCCTATATTTTGAAAATGGATTTAGATTTACCCATTGATTTATTAAAATATATTAGTTCTTGGCATAGGAGGAATTTTATAGTTTTCTGTCATGTGATCAGTGTGAAAGATTCCAGGATAGAACCTATGTTTGCCAAAGTACTATTGGTGTGATAAAATTAAGTGTTTCCATAGTAACTCTCCCTACTCCAATGTTGACTTGACCCTAGCTATGGGCATGCTGGGATTTCCCAACAGAAAGGAGGCAGCGAAATGGAAGCAGCACAGGTTGGGGACCGAGAGGGACTAACTAGGGACTAACTGCTTCAGAAGGAGGAGAGTCACTTAAATCACCAACTCCAAGGAGTAAAGCAAAGTCAAGTTCCATCTGGGTCAAGGTTGATATGTAAGGCTCTTACTGCAGGAGTGGGGAAGAGTGGCAAAGGGCTTTGGATCTTAGCAGAATTCTCTTTAACCTCTCAGTGTCAGACTCATTCAGCAAAGAGGCCTATTCAGGATGTGGTAGGGCTGCTTAAATAGGTGCAAAGCCTTGTGGAGGGAGGGTCTGGGCTGGGAGGGCAGAATGCTTTCCTGTGCTATATTAGCCAAAGCATCAAAGGTGAGAACTCAGAACTGGTACAGGAGACCAATCAGGCTATCAGGCCTTGAGCAGCATATAGGAGTTTGGGACGAAAGGGCCCGTATAGACTCCTGGGTGTCCATTCTCTCTCAGCTTCACATATGTTTACTGCCATACATATAATGGCAACTGTTTCCAAAGCTCACTTTCCTGGTAAGCAGGGAGATGCTGACCTCCTCCTACACTGACTGGGTCCCCATTGTCCTAGGATTGGTCAGGGCTGTGGACGACAGTGGCCAGTAGTCAGTACCCACAGCTGTGCTGGAAAGGGATGGGGAAGTAGAGTGATGGAGTATTTTCAGCTGCTTCTTTTCTGGCCCATGAGAAAATGCAAAGCAACATGGCCTAGAAGACGAGATATAGCCTTTTGGCCAGCCCAGTTTAGAGCTGAACCTGAAGCTAATACTCTCGGCCAAGAGCCATTGACTTTCATGATCAAGGCTTGCCTGAGTCAGGGAGCCTCAAATTCTGCAAACTACACTTCACGCTCCTCACTGTTTACTTATCTGATGGAGCTGTTCCCTTGGAAAGCTGTGCTATCCCTATAATGCAAAGTGACAGAGAAAATAAAAACACCCAGCAGAGAAAAAGCCACAATGTTAATGTGAAACACAAACTTTCTGTTCATCTGAATCTTAGTTTATTTTAAGACAGAACCATAAGGCTTAGACCCTGGAGACTGGGAGGGGCTGTTGCTACAGCTGCCCGGCCTCAGATCCTTCCCAACCCGCCCTCTGGTCTTAATCCTTAGCACTTTTCCCAGGAGTCAAGGTGGTAGGATGTGGGTTTGCCCTTTCTGAATATGGCTTGAAGAGCAAAGGAAAGCGAATTCTTGAATTTGCAGTAGAAGAGCCTGAAACTAATGTTACCATGCTCTCCCCACTGACCCTGAAGTCCCTCTGATTGAACACAAGCTTGGCCCCAGTTTCCGAGGAGCTTTGTGTTCCATCTGAACCAAGCTTGGAGTCTGATTCCAAACTTTTACAGATGGCATTGAGCAACATCTGGTTGGCATCTTCTATACTCTGTTTCCTGGTATTTGCCTGCATTTTTTGGAATTAGCTTGGTTTTCTTAATTTTTCTTTCCTGAATGTTTTCTGAGCAGTATTATCCATATAAGAATTTTAGCCATATAAATCCCTAGGGAGAACCCTGCTATGTAGGCTGCTTCCTGTCCTCATTCCACCTCAAAACTGGAAAAACAGGAGCCCATGTTGGAAAATGAAGAGAAGCAGTCCAAGTCTTAGAAGAAAAGCAGGAAATTATCCCAGAGAAGAGAGTTGTATGAAGCAAGGGACATGGACAATGTCAAATTACACCTATCTAAAAACATAGGTTGAAAAAGTACCCACTAAGTTAAGAATTGGTAACCTTAACTAAGTAGAGTTGTGATGGTCAAACACAGAATGTAATAAGTTAAAAATGCAAAGGAATGAAAAAAAGGAAATATTGACTTCTCAAGGTATTTGCTCTCTTGCACCAGTTCTCACCTTGGGGTGCACATTGGAACCCTCTGGAGAGCATTTAAAAGATATGGATGCCTGGACTCCATCCCAGATATTCTGGTTTAACTAGATTCTGGTCTTTTGAGAGAACACCGTTTGCTTGTTTTATTTTATTTTTAAGACGAAAACCACTTGAATTTCTTGTAGCCTAAGTATAAGTAGCCAGTAGAAAGGAAGAGACAAGACTGGAGGTATGGTAATGGTGTCATGAGATTGCCAAGGGGGCAGCAGCTGGATCCAGAGCCCCGGTGGCTGGCCCAGACCGGTGAACCAAGGCCAAGAGTACAAGGTGGCTTCCTATGTCCTCGCCTGGTGGTTTCTAGTCCATGACATTGAAGGCTACGTTATCTTCTGAGCATCTTTTTTGACAAAAGCCAAGTATCTAATGAAGTTTTTGGCTTGGTTTACAAACTCTTCCCTTAGGAGTGTAGTAAGTGATATGGAGAAACTCCTTCCCTAAACTTAAGTATGATCACAAAGGTTTGGCGACGGAGGTAGAAATGAAGGAAACTGGGAGAGGGGGAAGGATGGACTATAAAGACTTATTAAGAGTAAATGATGACTTGGGAAGGGACGACTGGACCTAGTTAGATACATTCCTGAGCCTTTCTATGAGAAAGTCTAAAATTTTAGTGATAATTTACTCCAAAGCTATTTAGTTTTCTGTGGAAGTATTTTATCACAGAAATGACCAAGTCAAACTATTGGTCAGTCACCTTGAGTCAGCCTGAGTGTGTTGCGCTGGGAAGGAAGAGATAAATCCAGAGTAGAGCAAACCAGTGATCCCGAAAAACTGAGACCCAGGCAAGCAGTGGCGCCCCCAGTGGAAAGGCATGAAGGTATCATGGAAAGCCAAGCAGACAAGGTCTAGAGAATAGGCTGAGTGGGGCCAGGCAATGGGGGTGGGTGGGTCCTAGGCAACTCCCGTGGTCACTGGGTCTTTGCTGTGGCTCTGTAACTTCCTCTGCAAGGGAGGGATAGGAGTATCTATCACCAGGTTTTATCATTATTGGTTCACACGTATCACATCAGAATATATATATATATATATATATTTAGAGATCTTAGCTTGTTTTGTTAGATTAGATGTCCAAGATAAAAATCAAGTGATATAAAAAGTATAAAATAATGAATCTTGCTTCCCAGAGGGAACCACCATTAAAAATAGCTGGTAGGCATGCCCTGCAGTTAATACCAATTTGATGGTGAGTACAAGTGGAGCCCATTTTTCCGCTCTTGTGGTGCCTCACTTTGGATAATGGGCTTAAGTTTAATCCAGGAAAGTATAAGAGGTTCTAGATCACTGTCGTTTCTTATGATTGAGTAATATTCCATTGTAAACATATACCAACTTTTAATAATCCACTCATGGATTGACGGGCACTTGGGTTGTTTCCACATCCTTGCAATAGTGAATTGTGCTGCCATAAACATTTGGGTGCAGATGTCTTTATCGTAGAATGTTTTGTGCTCTTTTGGGTAGATGCCTAATAGTGCTATGGCTGGATAGAATGGTATTTCTATTTTTAGCTCTCTGAGGTATCTCCAAATTCTTTTCCACAGAGGTTGCACGAATTTGCAGTCCCACCAGCAGAGTAAGAGTGTTCCTGTCTCTCCGCATCCTTGCCAACATTTGATGTTTCGGGACTTTTTGATAGAGGCCAATCTCACTGAGGTTAGGTGATATCTCATTGTGGTTTTGATTTGCATTTCTCTAATGATTAGAGATGCCGAGCATTTTTGTATGTGTTTGCTGGCCATTAATGAGAGAGAATTAAGTTGCGAGGCTGGGAGGAGCTGTCTCCAAGATTGAGACTATGTGCTCTGCTTCCGTTAGGATGAACCCAAAATCCTGGAGGAGCTCCACACCCACGGGCTGACGCGCTTGTGTGTTTCCAGCTCACTGGAGCAGTCAGTCTAAGTGTTCCTGAAGTCCCTGGTGTACTTAGAGTGTGACATCCAAGGATGAGTGTGGTGCTCCCCACTAGCCTCTGTGACGTGTGTGTTATAATATGGGATTCGGGGATTTTCGGCCCAGGCTTCAGCCGTTCTTCTTGCCAGGATCTACTTGTGAATGAGGTTAAGGCACTATTTAAGGTGACATTCTCCTCCAAAATATATATATTCTGTTTATCTGACACGTTCTTTTCCATTTTATTATAAGCACACAGACACAGACTGGGGGGTTTGCCACAAGTCACTCCCTCTGATTTTACTTTGCCGAAGAGACACTTTGAGACTCTGGGTGCTCGGTCTCCAGATCTCCGGGCCGAGTTGCCTCTGCGGCCCAGCCCCAGGCTAGCTGCCTACCTTCCACTCACGGTGGCCCCCCAGGCCTCCGCAGCCATAGAACTGCATTCTGCTTTTAGTCCTAAGGAAAGCCTTGAGCAATGTATGAGAAAAATTCCAGTGACCTAGAAAAACAAATGGAGAAAGGTGATAATCTCTCTTATCACTGGGTTATCTTTCTGTCTAGTTGATAAATCCCTTTTACTTACTTTAAATGACTTGAAATGCAAAAGGAAAATATTAAGCAGGTCTTCTAAACCCTAAGAAGTCATAGCTATATAATTTCCCAATTAGCTGGCAAATCGAGAATATCAAATGTTCCATCATTATATATTCAGGAATCATAGATATCAAATTTTATAAACAAAATTGGAATCAAACTCCCTCATATTACGGGCAGCAGTGAACAAAATATACATCAACAAGATCAAACAATGCTCAGGCATTGTCGACATTTCCAGAGGAGTCCTGCAAGGTGAACAGAAAAGCATATGTGAAAGTATTTTTCCTTCAGCTTTTTCTCTATCTGGTATCACTGTGACGGGCTGAGATTTTGAACTCCTCGGTCTTGTTTGTTATGTGCGTTCCACGAGAGCTGGGCTCTGTCTGTTCTCCGCACTGCTGTATTTCTGGCACCGAGATCAGCAGTTCCCAGTCTTTTTGGCACCAGGGACCAGTTTCATGGAAGACAGTTTTTCCACGGATGGGGCAGGGGGGGAGGGGGAGGCAGAGCTCAGGCGGTGCGAGCAATGGGGAGCGGCTGTAAATAGAGATGAAGCTTCACTCTCTTGCCCGCTGCTCACCTCCCCTGCCGTGCACCCGCCCGCACCCTAAGTCTCATGGAAGACAGTTTTTCCACAGAAGTGTGGTGGGGAGGTGGCAGACCTCTGTGGATCGGTATCAGTCCACACCCCGCGGGGGATGGGAACTGCAGAGGTCCTAGATCATAAAGTGCTCTATGGATATTTGAGTGAGCGAATGGATATTTTCTGTCTTCAAAGTATCATCTCATTTTTACTCTCATCCATTAATGGTTTCCACTATTTTTTCATCACTAGATTTATTTAATTGAGGTCACTCAATTCATATTCTTTGTGTTTTGTTTTTTTTTTAAGAGACAGGATCTTGCTCTGTTGCCCAGGCTGGAGTGCAGTAGTGTAATCATAGCTCACTGTAACCTCCAACTTCTGGGCTTAGGCCAGCGCCCCACCTCAGCCTCCCAAATAACTAGGACTATAGACACTCGCCACCGTGCCTGACTAATTTTTTTATTTTTTGTAGAGAGACTATCTGGCTATGTTGCCCAGGCTGGTCTTGAACTCCTGGCCTCAACTGATCCTCCTGACTTGGCCTCCAAAAGTGCTGGGGTTACAGGCGTGAGCCACCACGCCTTCATATTCATTTTGTTAAAAATCCCCAAATCCACATTTGGTGTGGGGGAGTCCATGCTACCTTGCTTCCCTGACCCTTTGACTGTAAACTTCAACTGTCCTTCCCCATAGCCCCCTGGTTTTGCGGATCTCATTGTCAAAAGGTGTAGGGCAGGATGGGCGCTCTCCTCGGGTGACCCGAGGATACCCTGTGGGAGATGGGGTAATGAGTCATTGTTTATGGGAAGCACCTCCTGCCGCAGATGTTCTTTCAGACCCTGCGCGAGGCAGGCTTATCCTCTCAGGCAGTAACCACAAGCTTCTGTGCATGAACCTGCTTCCTAGACAAGATTTAGCCTTCAAGAACTGAGTCTGGACACACGTCTAATTCATTGCATGGAAACAGAATCGAGAACCGTTACCCCTGGCAAAGTACTGTTAGGAGCAGCAGCATCCAAGTTAACAAGCCCCAGTGAACTCACCCTAAAGAAAACTTGTTTTTAAGAATCTCTCTCCCAAAAAAGGCAGTGAAATGTATGAGTCATTTTCAGTAAGATTAAATTACTGTTTCTCTGTAGAGCAATCAACCATCTACATTTCAGCCAGACAGTCATAACCAGTTGTTTGTAATTATAGGTTCTTAAAAATGTATAAAGGGTTGCTTACTTTCTCTTCCTGACTTGGACTTGTTAGAGGCAATATATGGAAATGTACAAAGAGCCCCCTTGGTTCTCACAGTGTGTGTATATGTCTGTGTGTGTGTGTGTGTGTGTGTGTGTGTGTGTATCATGTCCTTACAAGGCATAGAAACTCATGCACATATATACACACGCCCAGAAGTCAGCATTCCAGGAGACATTACGTGGTCATTCATCTAAAAATGTCAAAGAAGGACTTGCCCGTTCTGCATTGTGATGAGGCAGCTCAATGGTTTCGTTGTAGCAGAGATAACAAGCCTGCAGGGAGATGCTTCATCACGCATCACTCTGCAAGACAGCTACTCTTTATTCTGAGTAAGGGTACACACTGCTTTTTAAACAATGCATTTTCATTCCAGGCCAAATAACATGCTTCAGTTTTGTTTTTTTACATTTCTCTGCTGCTCTTGAGTAAAGAAAACCTCTGCATTACTGTGCCAACGATAACTCAATTTCTGTTTTGTTAAAAGAAATTGGAAAGCTGGGCAGCCAGATAACTGGGGTCACGGCCACGGGCCAGGAGAAGACTGCGCTGGGTTGATTTACGCCGGGCAGTGGAACGATTTCCAGTGTGAAGATGTGAATAACTTCATTTGCGAAAAAGACAGGGAGACAGGTAAGCAGCAGGTGGGATTTAAGAGGGAGCCGCAGAGCTTTTGTCCCATTAAAGGGCGAGAGGCGGTGAGTTGAGGGCTCTGGGTGCGGGCTCTGCCACTTATAGCTGGGCAAGTTATTAACCTCAGGGGAATAATAATAGTATTTTCTTCATGGGGTTGCTGTGAGGACTTAAATAAGTTAATAAATGTGCCTAACATATAGGAAGTACTCTGGCCCAGGTCAGTATCCTATAAGATTGTCGGCCAATTGTTCTTTAAAACATGACACCAGTGCTCTGTTTCTCACAGACATCCGTACACAGCCAGTTCAGGCAGCCATGCATTTAATTCCGCATGTATTTACTGAGCATCTACTATAAGCCAGATTTCGTGCTAGATACTGGAGGGATACAGCCTCTGCTTCTTATAAGCCCATAAGCCAAAGCAGGCTTTGGAGATTTTCCTGCCTTCAAAAGATACTTCTCTAAACCTTCATGTAATACATGACCCTCTGTGGAATGGGGCATCTTAGTTTCCTTCATCAGAACTAGATTTAAAAGTTTGCGGTAGGAGAGGTGGAGGAAATGGGGAATGAATTCTAATAGATATGGGCTTGCTTTCTGAGGTGATGAAAATGTTTTGAAATTAGATGGTTCTAAATTGTACAACTTTGTGAACATACTAAAGAATTATATAGTTTAAATGGATGAATTAGATGATTTGTGAATTATATTTCAGTAAAACCATTTAAACAAAAAAAAAAGTTGGTGGTAAACAAAAACCTCAAATGACTAGGGCACAAATTATCCCTAAATCCATTCCAGAAACGAATATTGAGTGCCTTTGACATGTCGGGCATCAGTCCAAGTGCTGGAGATAGGAATCTCAAGACATATAAGGAACTCACAGCTGGATCAGTTGAGGGGGAGAAACACAGATACCTAAACAAGAGATTATAATAGATGGTGACAAGTAACCCAGATTTGTCATTTGTTTGCCTTTTTTGGCCATTCTGGATTTGAGTAGGGACTAGACTTCCCCAGATTAAGCTCCTTCAAAATGAAACTTAGCTTTTACTTAATCTGAATAAGAACGTCTGAATAAGAACTTTTAGACATTGCTTTGAAAAAATAACCACTATTGAATGATATATTTTAGAATCTTCTCTATAAAAATACATATCCTTTTTTTGAATTGTACATTTGCTTTTTTCTCTAAGAGAAACTAATGCCCTTCCTTATTTCTCTCTTTTAGTACTATCATCCTCATTATAATGGACTGTGATGTAACATCACGAACAACTGTTCAGACAGCTCACAAAGGCGATGGATGCTTCTTTCTGATTGCATCACCTTCTCACCAGATTGGGGAAAAAGCACTGAAAACCAATTACTCAAAAAAATTGAAACCTAGTGTTTCTTACCATCTGCCATTACCCAAGGACTTGGGAACTAAAATGTTCCCCCAATGTGGTATGCTGACTTTTAGTGTGCACGTGGACTGAATCACATAGATTTTTCTCAGCCAGTAACCATGCAGTTGTACAAATTATATCTTCCAGAGTATGGAATGCTCCAATCAGAAAAAGACCATCAGTGGTTGTTGAGCTATAGGAAGAACTTAAGCATATACTGTGTAAACAGTACCTTACATTTCTAAAATCCCAAATGTAGGAAAACTATGCAGACATACAGATATATAGACCAACGTTTAGTAATAATATGAAATATACTTAAAGAGCTTTTAAAACTTTGTATTTTTGTACAAAATATTTGCCTTTTACCATTATTTTCCTTTTTTCCTTTTTTTTTTTTTTGTCATTTTACCGATATAATACATGGAGCCAAAGAAAACAATAATGGTACTAATAAAAATTCATTGGGTTTTTTTTGTCAAATTTAATTCTACTCAGTGGCAAAGAATTTTTTCAGTCACAGTTTTGAAAAAATAATTAAATATACATGTGTATATATATGTATTTTTTTAATGTATCATTTCCTCCCTCAAAGGAGTCAGTCACATGAAATATCTAGAAATATCCTTGCAGATTTTGCCAGTGTTGATCAAGACTGAGCACATACATGGCTCAGTGAAGTGGGCCGTACCCTGAGCCCATCTCCAATTGGCACTCTCGATGAGTGCCGGGCCAGCCCCAGAGGAGTAGTCAGCTCAGAAAGTGCTTTTACTTCATTTTTGGTGCAGTCAGGGTGGAGTGCAGAGGTGTCTGTCGGGAAGGGCAGAGCACCTGAATCTGGCTATCTCAAAGGCCCCCTTGCATGGCTGAGATACGACCGTACCATACTTGGTATCAGACCCACACCGATACCAAGAACTGATGTTTACTGTCAGGAAAGTATGGCGTCACATCAGCCAAAGGCAGAGATGCTAGAAAGATGGGACCCAGCTATATGCTACCTGGAAAGTTTGTTGAGTCAGGTTCCAAAAACATAACTCCGAGGCACATGCATGATAAAATGCAAGAATAAATATTTGGCCACTTCGCTAAACTCTTACAAAGAACCTTTCCTCTGAGCCCGTCTTCCTTCTACTCGTTGACTTGCCATTGAAAAGTCTAATATGAAAAGGGCTGAAATTAGGCATTAAATAGTAATATAACTGATGCTCAAAGGTAAGATTTCCATCGACGGATTCCCTCTCCTCCCTCCCAAGGGTCTTCCCAGGCAGTGCTACCAATCCCAAATAAAATGGCAAAAGAATAAAGACAGTTTGACTTCCACCCCCTGCAGCCCCGTGGAACTGTGTTGCTTTGCCCATGAGCCCGTTCGTGCCGTTTCTGCAGCCCAGGTATGGCCATCTCCTCAGCACCTTTTGCCCTGCTGGCCTGTCTGCGGCGTGGCCAGGCAGGCAGGACCCAGTGTCATCTGAGCCTGCCTTGCCGAGGCCTGTGACACATCAGGCACTGGACTCCAATGCCTCTTCAGGCTCAAGAACCTTTATAGATTGCACTCAGTCCTCTTGTTCATGCTCTTCCTGCTTTTCAAGTGTCAATTAAGATTCGTCGTGAAATTAAATATCTGATGTCGTCATCAGAATAGACCAGTGCTAGCTTTCACCGCTGAAGTTGTTCCTCCCCTAGCCCTAATAATGATTTATTATTTATCAGACACTGGACCGCATGCTTCAATCTGCTTGTCTCACGTAATCCTCCCAACAGTCCTCTGAAGTGGATCTTACTGTATGCCCCATTTCACAGGTCTGGGACTCTGGGAGATGACATGATTTCCTGGGGCACAACATCACTGAGTAGGAGAAAGGATTCAGACCCAAGCTTTGAAAATGTTCTAATTTTCTTTAGGAACCAGGGTCCTTAATAACACACTGAACAGAGTCGGACGAATATCACACATTGTAAGATGCCTCCTGTACATCTCTGTGTACTTAGCGTATTATACACCAGGTTTCTGTTCACCTACTCACAGCCGATGGTTTTTTGGACAGGACGGTTTTAGTAAAGTATGATGACGGCAGGCACCTGACTTGCCGTGTACTATGGGAAGATGGAAAACGTTTTTCTCTCTAAATGGCTTTTGAAAGAATGAATGCAAAATAGGCAAAAAGAAAAAAAAAGCTTGTTTTTTCTCTTCTATGATCAATGTTCATCAACTCACCCCTGCCCATCCTTCCAATTTTGTATCAGTTAAAGTTTAAGCTGAAGCAGACAACAAATAGTATAACTGCTCCCATTAAAAAAAAAAAAAAAAAGACAACATGTTTAAGGCTGTGAACAGCTGTGTAGATCAGGTAACAATACCAAGCAGGTGGATTTGGCCTCACATGACAAAACTCATCTCGTCTTGAGAAAGTAAGCAAGTTAACATTCATGACCCAAAGTCATGTAATAGTAATACTTCTCTGTTATCTTCATGCAAACCTATTGTCCCTGCTTGAGAAACGAGGAAACTGAGGCTCAGGTTGAAGAACTGCCCATGGCTCACATTCCTGTCACGGCTGCTTTGTTTTTTTTTTTTTTTAATTTCAGAATATTATGGTGGTATAAACATTTTGGTTACATATAATGCCTTTGTCTCACCCAAGCCAAAGCTACAAGTGTGCCCTTGCCCACACGGTGCACTGCACACCCATTAGTTGTGAGTTTACCCATCCCCACCCCCCCCTCCCACCCATCTAGCACCCGATGAATATTACCACCGTGTGAGCACCTTAGTGTTGGTCAGTTGGTACCAATTTGATGGTGAGTACATGTGGTGCTTGTTTTTCCATTCTTGTGATACTTCACTTTGAAGAATGGGCTCCAGCTCCACCCAGGATAATACAAGAAATGCTAGTTCACCATTGTTTTTTGTGGTTGAGTAGTATTCCATGGTCTACATACACCACATTTTATTAATCCACTCATGTACTGATGGGCACCTGAGTTGTTTCCCCATCTTTGCAATTGTGAATTGTGCTGCCGTAAACATTAGAGTGCATATGTCTTTATTATAGAATGTCTTTTTTTCCTTTGGGTAGATGCCTAGTACTGGGATTGCTGGATCAAATGGTAGTTCTATTTTTAGTTCGTTGCGATATCTCCAAATTACTTTCCACGGGGGTTGTACTAATTTGCAGTCCCACCAACAGTGTAAGAGTGTTCCTATCTCTCCACATCCACGCCAGCATTTGTTGTTTTGGGACTTTTTGATAAAGGCCATTCTCACTGGAGTTAGCCTATATCTCATTTCGGTTTTGATTTGCATTTTCCTGATGATTAGAGATGTTGAGCACTTTTTTATTTGCTGGCCATTATTCTGTCTTCTTTTGAAAAGTTTCTGTTCATGTCCTTTACCCCACAGTTGCTTTTGAAAATGCAAATCTGATCAGGTTCCCCATTCTTATGTCCCCGAATCCAAGTCCACGCTACCCCTAACCTCCAGCCTAAAATCTTCCAAAGGATCCCAGTTGGCTGCAGGACGTGCCTGCCAGGGCGACAGGCCTGTGATGCCTGGTTCCCAGCCCCTTCTCCAGCCTTCCCTGCCCCACCCTCCCTCACCCACACACTAGAACAGCCAAACCACGCCACCTGCACCTGCCACCAAGCTCACTCGTACCTCCATACGCCACCTGGGTTTTCCTTCCTTGCCTTCCTGACCTGGAAAGTACCTCCTTGAATACTCAGCTCAAGCATCACTTCTCAACTGCGTCCTTTCCCAGCAAATCCACCCTGGAGGTAGAATTGAGTCCTTCCATGCCAGAACCTCTGCCCCTAGTACCCTGGGGAGTACAGGAGGCAGCTCCTTCACTGCACCACATGATCTACAGAGTCGTTGAAAGGCCTAAAAAATACTGAATTTAGAAGAGAGAAAAGTCAGTGTAGCTTGTCAGTTACAGAATCTTAAATGAACTAAAAGGTGAAAGAAGCCAAGCAGAAGAAATGAAGGCATTCATGTTACTAATAGTGTAATATATATATGTATAATAGTGTAATATACATATATATATATGAATAGAAGACTGAGTAAAAAAATCAGATGGTAAATCAGATTCATTCTCTTTACCAAAACATGGCCCTGAGTCCGGGAAAGGCATTAGAACCCTTTCTAAATGGCAGTGTGATGACGCATCTCGTTTCTTACTGTCATACTCAGCAATTTTAGAAATACAAGCAAACTTTTCAGTCTTTCTAAGAAGCTATTTCTCTGTATAATAATTCCATTTTCCTGGGAAGAATTCCTTAATGGCATGGCATATTTATTTTTTAAATCACAAGGCAGACTTTGACAGCATTTCCTTCCACTCTTCCATCCTTCTTCCTCTCCTCCTACATTCCCTTGTTCAAATAAGTATGTAGCATGCCAGCAAAGGGCCAGGAGAAAGCAGGCTTAAGAAAACCAATTTTAATTCCTCAAGACATCTCATCTGGGTTTTGTGTTTTTCAGCTGAATGAGTATATGAATGAAGTATGTCCGTCCAGCTCTGCCTTTTATAGCCAGGGTTGTATCCCAGCTTCCAGCCTCCTCCAAAGATGTATTAGCCTTGGGTTTGCAAAGCAGCAATCACTGTGCAACTTGGGCAGGAGTCAGTTTCCAGGGCCAGGGATCCTCCAACAGTTTATCCAGACAGGTCATTACATGGGCTTAACCAAAGGGTCTCCATTTAGTCATCTTGGCCAGGGTTGGAGAATTATCCATTGGCCAGTCTTCCCACACTTGCTGCCTGGACTTGCTGTATTCTTTGTCACTCATTGTCCATGCCCCACTAATCACACCATGGAGCCAAGGAGCTGGGCCAGGCACAGCATAGATAAGTACAAAGTGCTGACTCTAGAGTAGCTATTATAGCACCTGCTGTGCATCAGGAACTTGACATATATTATCTATAACTCCTATGCAAGGAAACTGAAGATCAGACTGGTTAAATATAATAATTTCCCAAGAACTGGCATTTGAACCCATGGCCTTCTAGCTTCCTCTCTGTCATGCTGTCTCCTGTGCTTTAACTGGGATCTTACAGACGGCCTGGGCTTTATGCATTGTATTCTGTTCTTCTCAACCACAAGAAATCAGATGAGCCGCCAAGAATGCCCTCCCTTTATAACAGAACCAGGGAGGTCACGTGGGAGTCCTGGTTTGCACACTGTAGACAAAAGCGTTAGACCAGTCCCTTCCCTGTTGATGAGCAAAAAGGGAAGAGTCTATTTGGCTTCCAAGGCCATGGACGTCCTAAGAGGTCTACTTTGGAGAAACTACCCTCGATTCTGGAGTAGCTGGACCTCTCACACAGTCCTCTGATCTAACTAACGTTGAATGAATGAAGCGTGGGTTTTGGAGCCAAACAGGCCATGTTTGAATCCTGCTCTCTTCCTTCTAGTTGTGCGATGTATTCAAACAAGTGGCAAATAGCTTTCTTCCCTCATCGCTCTCCTTTTCCCCCAGGACTTCTGCCGGCAAAAAGAACAAGTCTTCACATTGCTTGTCCTGATTACCTTTGGCAGACTGTTTTGATGATTGTCTCACTGAGAACACTTCCTTTCAAAATAGCAGAGAGGGGTGATATGGGAACAAACTAAAATCATGATATCTCTGCTCCTTTAGTTCAGTAAATGCTGAAAAACAAAACCCTAATTTGTACGTCTTTGTGTGTCATCCCTTCCATAGGTATCAGAGTAGAGGTTCCTATCAATCTGTATTAATTATAGATTTGGCTACTGAAATAAAGACCCCAAACAATGGCAGCCTAAATAAGAGGGAGGCGTCTTTCCCTCGCACCTAACTGTAAGTGCACAAGCATCCCGGGGAGCCACACTCCTACTCTCTTGTTGCCATTCCTTGGCTGTCACCCTTGGTCTGAAAAGGCTCAGCACCACAGCCACAGTCCAGGCAGTAGGCTTAGGAGGGGAATGAAATTTCTCCCAACCAGACCTGTGCTGAGAAGCAAAGCCAGCCCGACCACACCAAGCCCAGCGGAGATCAGCCAAAGTTTAGGTCTCTAAGAAGCGCCCTGCACAGTGGCCCCTCCATGGATCAAAGACGTTGGGCAGAAGGTGAGAGAAATACCCCAAATGACCTTAGAAGGCCTCCAGGGCCAGTGAGACCATAACGTGGCTTCCCAAGAAGTAGTTTAGGAGGATTCAAGTCTAATGTGAAGACTCACATCCAACATGGCCACAGTTGTAGCCTAGTGCTGTGGTGTGAATGTCTGTGTCCTCCCAAAATTCATATGGTGACATCCTGGATCCCAAGGTGACGGTATCAGGAGGTGGGGCCTTTGGGAGGTGAGTAGGTCGTGGGGTGGAGTTCTCATAAATGTTAATCATAGGGGAAACTGGGTGCAGGGCTTGGGGAAACCCTCTGTACCATCTTCTTGATTTTTCTGTAAATCTAAAACTGTTCTAAAAATAAAGTCTATTTTAAAAAATACAAGTTGCTGGAATAAAGTGGCTAAATTAGATACAAAACTGTCCTACAGGGCAATAGAGGAATAACCTTTGGAGTAACCTTTTTAGCCAAAGAGAAATCCCTTTGCTGGACAAAAATCACTGGCAGCTTACCAATTATCTTCATTAACATTGACCTCACAGAATTCGAGCCACAATCGACATAATTGTCAGTTATATTCCCCTGGAGGCCCAGATGGTCCTCAGCTGGGCTTGTTGACCAACACTACAGGATGACATTTGCATGGATATTGCATGGATATCCAAATGCATCTTTTTACCTAGGTTTTGGATAATTTTATCTTAACAAACATAACTTGTTGGGCCAGGCGCAGTGGTAATCCTAACACTCTGGGAGGCCAAGGCAGGAGGATAGCCCAAGGTCGGGAGGATCCCTCAAGTTCAGGAGTTCGAGACCAGCCTGAGGAAGAGCAAGACCCTGTCTCTACTAAAAATAGAAATTATCTGGACAACTAAAAATATATATAGAAAAAATTAGCCGAGCATGGTGGCTCATGCCTGTAGTCCCAGCTACTCAGGAGGCTGAGGTAGGAGGATCGCTGGAGCCCAGGAGTTTGAGGTTGCTGTGAGCTAGGATGACGCCACGGCACTCTAGCCCAGGCAACAGAGTGAGAATCTGTCTCAAAACAAAAAAAAACCCATAACTTGTAACCCATTTACTTCTGTTTTCACAGAAATCATCGTGACTAGCGAGAACCATGGTTCTTAACTGGAAGGCCACGTGTAGCACTGTGGCATCTCACAAACCCATGGCCAACATGCAGCCAAATGTTGATCAAGGTATTAATTTCATTTTTGGTACAAGCTGAATACTTATTGTTAACAGACATGTTCAAAAGATGAAACCCAGAGGTGAGAAGCTTTGTGAAAGGTGATACAGAGCTATGTGCAACTTTCCGTAATTAGGAAAGCAAAATGTCTATTTTTATTGGGCCAGTACCAAGGAAAATTTTATACTTAAACATGTGAGTGAAAGGCCAGGGCCTATGTTGTTGATCTTCTCAAACAACATAGGCCTGAAAAACCACCTTTTTAAATGAGGCAATAACTGTGGATGCTTTCATTAGACACCGTGAGAAAGTGCCAGACCCCAGCAGTGACTGCACGTAGTCACAATAGTAGCGATTGCTTCCTCGTTTACTGTGGGTTTGAGCATTTCAGTCCCTTCGGGTATGCCACCAAAAATTTTAGCATTCAAGAATGACCTGGAGGCCGGGTGCGGTGGCTCACGCCTGTAATCCTAGCACTCTGGGAGGCCGAGGCAGGTGGATCGCTCAAGGTCAGGAGTTTGAGACCAGCCTGAGCAAGAGCAAGACCCCGCCTCTACTAAAAATAGAAAGAAATTATTTGGACAACTAAATATCTATATAGAAAAAATTAGCTGGGCATGGTGGCGCATGTCTGTAGTCCCAGCTACTCGGGAGGCTGAGGCAGTAGGATTGCCCGAGCCCAGGAGTTTCCAGGAGTTTGAGGTTGCTGTGAGCTAGGCTGACGCCACGGCACTCACTCTAGCCCGGGCAACAAAGCGAGACTGTGTCTCAAAAAAAAAAAAAAAAAAAAAGAATGGCCTAGAAACGTATGAGTTCAGAATCACTGAGCCAGACTATTAATATGTCAAGACTAAGAGGAAG
Organism: Avahi laniger; assembly: GCA_963575035.1. Taxonomy (NCBI): domain Eukaryota; kingdom Metazoa; phylum Chordata; class Mammalia; order Primates; family Indriidae; genus Avahi; species Avahi laniger. The sequence goes on from CAUYSK010045811.1 coordinate 46,051, forward strand.
CCAAAAAGGTGGGAATTAAGTGAAAGGCTGAGAGATTTTCTGAGCCTATCTGCAAAATTTCTGCTTTACCGATTAGGCCCTAGGCACAAACACTTCTGGGCCCTTCCAGGCCGACGATTACATTTCAAGAAAATAGCTCAGATGTTGAGAATTCATCTCCAACCAGCTGATCTCAGGAGAGAGAAATGAAGGGGTGGAGGAAAAGCAGTTTTTCATCTCGCTGAGCCTTAGACCACTGTCAACACTGTAATTATATCACTCTTGCTGCTTATTTGGGTCATTTATCGGAATAAGGTACATGGGATAATTTAAAAACTAAATGCAGTCAGTCACTTGCAAAACATTCAGCTGGCTTATGTGTGGCGCAATAAAGTATGAAAGGAACGCTGCGTCCGAATTATAGCCACGTGTGACTTGGCTTTTTTACCGCGAAGAGAGAAAATGGTTAAGCCCTAAGGACTGGATTTCTCTCTGTCGCTCCGCCTTGCCTGAGTAATGAGTTCCTGCTGGCGACATGGTGGCTTGGGGAGGCGAGCAGAGAGGTGGTTTTGTGCACTGCCAAAGCTCCGCGTGGCCTCCGCCACGACAACCCTGATTCTGCGGGAGGGACGCGGGGAGAACCTCTCCGAAACAGGGGCCAGGGCGCCGTGTTAACACGCGACTCCCCTGAGATCCCTCGGCCCTTCTCGAATGTGAATGAACTCGAGCACCTTTACAGCAGAGCACAGGGCGAGGTTCCTCATCCATATACTCATCAAAGATTCATGTCATCAACGACAAGGGGGGTCCCTCTCACGGCCCAGATCCTGCACCAGTTGTCAGGGCCATTCTTGGGTTCTCTGCAAAACAGTTCCCAAGACAAAGGCTTCACTTCCCCCCTCCACCACCCACTCTTGACTCCACTCACCCCTGGCCAGGACTCCGGGCAGTCGAGGCTGCCTGCCTGGCGAGCAGACCCAGGACTCCAATCCTGAGTCCTTAGGGGCCTCAGCCTCACGTGGCCATTGCTGCCGCAGTTGCCCATTCACTGCTGTCCCCTACGCATGGAAGCACCAAGAGGCCCCACCAAGTGCCCTGGGTTCCAGTCACACTCCATTCTGCAGGAGCAGCCCTCGCTCCTCTTGGTAATGAAGGTCTATCTCATCCATCAACGCAGCAAAATCCTTTTCTTTGCCAATTTGCCCACTGACACGAACAGCCTCAAATGACCTGGCAGTAGTCACAGCTTCAGGTTCCGTGACTGCCTGGTTTCCCCCGTGGGAAACAAACCAGGACCATTAATAGAACAGAACCTGAAGTTGCAAGCTTGGGAAGCGGTGATGGTGAGAGCATCCAAACCCACTTCTCCACCTTGGCTCCTGTGCCTGTGAGTTCTAGCCATTGGGAACACAGCACCGTGGCCACTGTTTCAGTGCATAGCCTGGGGAACTATGCACAGTGCATAGCCTGGGGAACTCTGGGGAACCCTACAGGTCACCCTAACCCTACAGGTCATTGCCCCAAAGCGAGCACCTTAACTGAGCCTTCAAACTGTCTCTCCACTCTCCCATTACACTAGCTACTTCCGATTGATCAAGTAACTGATAAGACCAGAGGACATCACGGCCAGGTGCCCACTGCCACCATGTTGTACAGGATATGAAGCCCACAGATCGGGTACCCTGTAAGCTCTTGAATGGTGGTGCTAACAGAGACACGTGGGCAGCATAGGTTATTCTAATAGTTCTGATAAGGACAAATCGAAATTGAAATCAATCTACCAACAAGTGACCAGTCTGCTCTCCTCAAAAAATGGTGTCATATTAAAGATTAGCATTAGTTATCCACATCCATGAAATGGGACATCCTGTCTACCTCATTGCTGAGAGCTTCCTTCATAGTGGGAGTTCTCTTGTGGGTATTAATTTAATCCAAGGCACAAAGATAAACACACGTTGTGCCCACAGCCATAAGTTCATGCTCACGCCTCTCCCCAGATTTCCCCTCACAGATCTTCCAATCCGGTTCCTTCTGGGCCCTGACCAAGCAGCCAAGCCATTCACCCTTGCCCCAGAGTCCCTGCCAATCTGTTCTCAGGCCACTGCTCCCTCTTGATAACATGAGCCACCAAGTGTACTGCTGGCATTTCTGCCCACTGTGAATTATCCCTCAACACTATCCTTAGGGCCACCGTGAGAGGGGCTATGGTGTAGTGGCAGTCCATTTTCTGCCAGCACCAAGATCCTGTGATCTTTCTCTTCCATTGTGCTGGTCAATGGTAGGTAGCTGGTTAACCTTCCTGCCATGGTAGGTTCAGGGCAGATATGTGATGTGAGTGAGACTCTTTGGCACTTCAGTCTATGCATTCTCTTGGAGACGCACCCTGAGAGTAGTGCTAGGGTGAGGAATGTAAGGCCCTTGCCCAGTGGGTGGTCACTACTACTCTAGCAATTGGCCAGAACATGACACCCTCACAGAGTAGGTCATAAAAATGTCTATAGTGCCAGACTCCACTCTGCCCAGTTTTCAGGGGCACGCCGTAGGCTGCGGCTGTTACTGCCAGTTTGAAAGCCATTGCTATAGAAGAATGAAAAACCACAATTTGGTTTGGACCAATGCTGGCTCACAAGTCGTGTTCCAGCCTAAGAGATTGGCATTTCTAGGAGAATAGAAAAGTTAAGAAATCTGCAAGAGGTCTGCCTTGTGTTGATTTTTCCAGGGATTTAGAAGTTGCTGGATGCTTCGAAGTATTGAGTGACTAATTTCCCTTCCTTTTTTCTAAAATCTCACATGGTGAGCATTTATTTCCTGTAAATCTGCCAAAAGAGTAAGTTTTTCTTCAGAGTTAGAATATGATTTTAAAATGTAAAGTCCTGATAGCAAATATCAACACAGGCACTTGAATCTGTATACAGCGACTTAAGAAGGATTAGTTTCTCTTGGTTTAGGAGCTTGGGAATTAAAAGAAAAAGAAAGAAAACTTCCAAATATTTCTGAAATGCTTATACTTCTCTGAGATTCAGGCTTGCTTATGGGATGAAAACGGTCAATCCAGGACAGTTGGCAACTCCAGGTAAAAATGTGGCTATGATTTGTTTTTAGTTGTGTTATTTCACCTCTCAAGCCAAGGCTGGCAGTGCCCTGGAGAAAGGAGAGAACTGGGCACCACCCACACCCTCCTTTGGGGAGGCCTCCAGGCAGCCTGGAGCACGCCCATGCTGGAACCGACCCACGCCCGGCCGCCCTGAGCCGCCATGAGTCAGAGCAGCACCTTCCAAACCGACGTTCACTGGAGCCTACTCTGCACAGGTCTGTCTAGGTGCAGATGCGGATTTTTTAATTGGGTACTCGTGAGTGTCATAAGAAGTATCTCTGTAAAATCTATAATTTAGGCTGGAGGATGGTGATAAAACAGTATGGGAACCACTACCTATTCTTGCTACGTATTAATTGTGAAAGTGTAGGCTGTGCATTCCAGAAAATTACTTATTGAAAGGAAGGTATTTTGTCTTAAGAAGTAGATGTGCAATTAACCTGGAATTTAAAAACATTTTCGAAAAATAATGATAAAATTTATTTTTAAAGAAACAGAATACGGCCTTGTGCATTATGAAATTCCTTTGATTAATAAGTCACGTTATTTATGAACTGTGGTAGAACCAACCTTTTGACCTACTGTAGAAATTACCAATTGATCATTTGGGAAAGGAAGCAAAGAAAGAACTCTTAATCACACTAATGCAGAAAGACATACAAAGCATGACCCAGATATTAAAAAGGGATCAGCACTTTCAGCACATGCCATTCATGGTTGAGCTCAGGAGGCTGCTGCCCGGGAGCCTTAAAAACAAAGAAAATGATGGAGGAGAGTTCGAGAAACACCGGCCTGGGAGACACAATGGTGAAATCAGGAAGATCTGGAAAGCGGTCTGGCTTCAACAAAAAGATAAGATAAAAAAGGATTCTATTTTTCCAGTTTCTTCCCCACCCTTGCCCTCCTAAAAATTTGTATCCAACTAGACAGCACACTTGATTGCAAAGCATCCACATGTTTCATGAGTTCCATCACGGTTACAGTTATAAAAATGTGTGAATTAGGATAACACTAGTCGCTACAACAAACAGACTCTCAAAAGAGTGTGTAATGGCTCAAAGACGAATAGAAGTTTACTTCTTGCCCATAATTCAGTGTGAGGGTGATATTCTTAGTTGTTTGACAGCTCTGTTCCACATGATGATTCAGGAACCCAGGCTCTATCTGTTTTGTGGCTGTGCCATTTCCTAGGGCCTTGTCATCTTCTGCAAGGAGACATTAGAATGGGGACAAGTGGCCAGGCATGGTGGCTCACACCTGTAATCCCAGCACTTTGGGAGGCTGAGGCGGGGGTGGGAATCACTTAAGGCCAGGAGTTAAAGACCAGCCTGGGCAACAGCAAGACCCCGTTTCTATAAAATATAGAAGAATTAGCCAGGCATGGTGACACACACCTGTAGTCCCAGCTATTTGGGAAGCTAAGGCAGGAGGACCACATGAGCCCAGGAGTTTGAGGTTGCAGTGAGCTATGGTGACGCTACTGCACTCTAGCCTGGGCAACAGAGTAAGACCCTGTCTAAACAACAACAACAAAAAGAACAAGAATAAATATGAAGAGAGCACACTTGCCTCTTAAAAAACCTGGCTCTAAAGTGACACATAAAACTTCTTATAAACCATTGGCTAGAACTTAGTTATGTGCTATACCCATCTGCAAGCATGCTAGAAATGTTGTCTTACTGCATGCCCAAGAAAAGGAAGAAATGACTTTTTGGTGAACATCTAGCCATCTACCTGGAAGCAGATAAATGCTTTATTAATCTTTGCATGAGGGCCCCCTGCTGGGCACTGCAGGGTCTGCAGTAAGTAAACATGAATGAATGCTTGAATGACTACCCAGACCACAGTAATAATAATAATAAAAATATTCATGAGAGCTGATTATATGTACTTTTCTAAGTTATGCCCACATCTTATTTAATCCTCAAAATTTTGTGGTGTTTTACAAACAAAGAAACTGAGGCATAGAGAGATTAACTTATTGAAAGTCATATAGCTGGCAGGTGGCAAAGCTAGATTTTGAGTCCAGATTCCTTATTCTTTTCCACTATGTTTTGCTGCCTCCCAGAGTGTGACTTTTCATCACGGCTTTTATCCATGCACACAAGAAACCAGCTTTTAGATTTGTGTGACCAAAAGTTTAGCATGATATAGTGCAGTGTTTCCCTAATCGGACTCCTGGATGGGGTCCATCAAGTTCACTACGACAATTTTTAAGTTTTGAATTTCCATTGCAATGTTAATCTTTAAAAAAAGAAAACTATAGAAGGTAGCAATCTCAGGCTGCAAATTTATGTATGTAAAATATGTTACTTAATTTTCTATAATTAAACTTAATTTCTAACTTTGTGTTGCTCTATGAATTAGTATTAAACGTGTTTTGGGGACAGGATTTGTCTTAAGAGTTTTATAGAGCTTTGTCCTGAAAGAATATGTGAACGCGTTGGTTTGCATTTCGAATGCTGTTACACTCAGAAGGGCGTCTCTGAAAGGCAGTAGCGGCTGTATCCCACGAGGCGCCGCGTTTCTCAGACCTAAAGAATTGGATTCGCTTTGTAAAGCACAAGTGAATCTGTTAAAAACTATAGGCTAAGAGCTGACAATGGAGTGCCCTCCAGAACAAACAGCTTCCCGGAAACGACAACTTCCCGAATGGCTAAAAGCAAAGCTTTTGTTTAAACCACTCTAGACTACCTGTCTCCATTCATGATAACCTAATAAACACGGAGCTTACTTATCTCTGTTTAACCCCTCTGTTTAAATGATAAACTTACCTTAGAATTTAGAAATTAACCTTTGAAAGACTTTGTAACCGTTTGCTCACGTAAATAGAATTAGTTAAAGAATCTGTAGAAGCCTTTTGAAGATCTGTTAACCTGAGAGGAACTATCTATTGTTATGTAAATCTGTTACCCCTGACAATTATTCACTATTTTCTATAAGTTACCATGTAAGACCTCATTGGGGGCTTTTTGAGACCCACGGAGAGTCAAAGCCCCCTGAGCTCCCGCTTTGCCTATAATCTTTATAAACTTATAAAACTATATCTTTGTCTCAGTGTATTCTTTTATTTTTTCCATTTTCCTCTATTATTTTCTTATCCCTTGCAACTCTACCAAAGGGACCCGGTTTTTTGCGGGGAGCACTGGCCACGTTCCCCGCAAGTTTGAGTCTACTATTCCACCAGGAGCACCAGCAACTCAACCTCAGATCTCCTTGTTCCCCTCACCCCCTCTCCCCAGGATTTTGTCACAATTTCACGGCCTTTTACAGAGCCCAAACACCAAAGCATGGGGTGGGCATGGGTGCTATGTGGGAGGAAGGACATCTTTCCAAACAAGTGTCACCGAGATGTGGCCCTCCGATCTTGTGCCAGTGCCTGCCACTGGCCAAATCTAAGCAGAAACGAAAAGGCAAGAGGCCCCGTGATGCGATTCATAAAGATCAGCCTCCGGGGGCACAGACCAGGGAAGAGAATGGAGAGTAGATGTGGAGGTGGGAATGGACGATAACCAGCACATTGGGTGCACTCTGAAATGTCTCTGTCCCTGGAAGCTAAGGGAACATAAACCAAGAAAACTTGCAAGCAATTTCCGCTTTTCTTATTCATCAGATGTCTCCCATGGGGTCACAGGCACAGAACCCAAGCACCTGCTCGAATGGTTGGAGAAGGAAGAAAAGAAAGGGCTTTAGAGGAAAACACAAAGAGAAATCCATCGATCGATCAAATCTCAAAATATTGTCTCGGCAACATAAACACATTTGTAATCATCTGGATGAGCATCTTGCAATCTGTTACTGCCTCGAGAGTTCAGGACCTGCATTTGCATTGAATAATGGACTAGCCCCAGGTATTTCTTTATTCACTAACTCCTATGGTCAATAAATATTTATTGAACACCTACAATGTGTCAGGCACTGTTCTAGATGCTAAAAAAAAACAGTGAAAAAGGCAGGCAAAAGACCCCTCTCAAGAAGCAGACATTTAAAGAACATAGTTCTGTTTTTTTTCTCATGGGCTAATGAAACAAGACCAGAGGTGGATTTCATAATGAAATAATCATCTGGGCCAACCGCAGGCTAAATTTTGTCACAATGTGCTATGAAAATCTTGTATTTTTCATTCTTGAAGGTCTGACTTGGGGGGGGAGGGGGACAAGAGCAATGTAACTTAAACATTTGTACCCCCAAAATATGCAGAAATTAAAAAAAAAATAAATTGGAATCCAGCAAAAAAAATCTTGTATTTTTCATGATAATTCAAAGAGAAAATAGCAATGTAAAAATTGGCCATCCCACTGCAGACAGAAATGCCAAGCTGAAAAGAAGCCACACCAGAAAAGTCAATATTGCATTTATACTGCAGGTTCCATTTTATTTCAACAAAATGATATTCACTGCCCATTATTAATGTGAGCTTGAATTTTGTCGAGGTTTTGTTCCCATTTAATTCATATATTTACTCTAAGTTCTGTGGTTTTATAAATGCCATAAGCATGAGATGTTTACATCTAGTTTTATGCTTGTTCACTTAGGAAGCATAAAATAATTTTAGTCAACACAAGGGGTCTATGGAAATGTTTTTCCTTAAAAAAGAATGTTTAGACTTCATTCAAATTTGGATAACCCTGGGGTAGTGAAATCAGACTTGATGCTCTTCAAATCCCAGCTTCCCCACTTACCACCAAGTTATTCAGTTTCTATCAGTCTCGATTTCCGCCTCTACAGAATGGGGATGATATGAGCACATCACACGACTGTGCTGGGAATGGAATGAGATGCATGTGAAAGAGTTGTCTGGTACTTGGCATATCCTCGGTGAATGCTAATTCCCATTCCCTTTCTGATAACATCTCCAAAATGAGTTGGAAAAAGAAAATGCTTGAAATGGGAACTAATAAGACCATGTCTTTAAAGAACTCTTCTCGGGAAAATGGAACCACAGCTTAGCCTGGAAATTTCCAGAGTCTTAGCGACTGGAAAAGTTAACAACATGCAAATAAAAGAAAAAAAGAGGAAGAAGCCATAGCTAAAAAAGAAGGGCAATGCTCCTGCTCCAAATCCAAGCGAGAGTCTGGCTCCACTTCTTGAGAAGGAAATGAAAAGAAATGTTGGAGATATAATCCATCAAGCTTTCTGTTCCCACATGGCATGCTCGCACGGGAGTGAGCTACCTTCAGAAAAGAATTTTAAGAAAGGAGTGTTGCTTCCCTGGTTTTGCCCATTTTGGGTACCCAAATCCTTCCTATTGTAGTGTGGGCAAGGCCCTTTTGGTCTTTATGTTTGGAAAGGCTTAAAGTTCATTTCAAATCTCGCCTTTAAATACAGCTCCTATTTGATTTGACAGCCCAGGTAATGACTTTGTTCTCTTGGCCCTGCAAGTCGCTCTAACTTAGGAGCTGTCTTGAAACTTCGGTTACTGCTTCAATCAGTACTCTCTCTCCTAGTGACTCTATCCCTGGGTCAAAAGAGATGGACTTATTTTGCTCCTCTTGGAAGGAAGAATCACTTCCTTATTGGGGTTCAAGCTAAAAATGGCTTTTTGCATCACAGAGAGCAGTGCTCCTTCCAGGGAACATCAGCACTTACCTCCCCAGTCCTCTGCCCTGCTCCCCCATACAGTGTAAGAAAACTTCTCAAGACTACAACTCTGTAACTCAGAGCAGGGCAATGAACATAACTGAATGGATCAGGGAGGGATAGCCACAGCAAGTGATGGCTAAACTGAGTCTTAAATATGAGAAGGATTGGGCCAGGGGCAGTGGCTCACGCCTGTAATCCCAGCAGTTTGGGAGGCCAAGGCAGGAGGATCACTTGAGGCCAGGTGTTGGAGACCAGCCTGAACAGCACAGCAAGTCCCCATCTCTGCAGAAAGTATAAAAATTAGCCAGGTGTGGTGGCCCACAGCTTTAGTCCCAGCTACTCAGGAGGCCGAGGTGGGAGGATGGCTTGAGCCCAGGAATTTGAGGTTGCAGTGAGCTATGATGACACCACTGCATTCTGGCCTGAGCAACAGAACGAGATAATGTTTCTAAATAAACAAACAAAACCCAGAAGGATTTGATTTAACCAGTTAGAGCAGAGGAGAAAGACATTCCAGGAAGAAGCAAAACTATATGCAAAAATTATTAGGCATAAAAGGAACTGAGAGTAGCTCAGATTGACTGGTGACTATGTGAGCATGAGGAGAAGCAAGATGAGAAAAGTGTCACTTAATGCCGAGGATGTGTTCTGAGAAATGCGTCATTAGGAGATTTTGTCATTGTGCAAACATCGTAGAGTGCACTTACACCAACCTGGATGATATAGCCTACTACACACCTAGGCTGTATGGTACAGCCTATGGCTCCTAGATACAAGCATGTTACTGTCCTGAACACCAACTGGAACACAGTGGTAAGTATTTATGTATCTAAACATATCTAAACATAGAAAAGGGATATGAAAGTACAGTATTATAATCTCATGGGACCACCAGCACATATGTGGTCCATTGTCAACCGAGACACTCTTATGTTGCGCTTGATTGTATACAGTTATGATTTTGCAGCCATATGCACCCAAGTTGAAATCCCGGTTGTGTGGAGATTTTTTAAGTTCTCAGAGTCTTAGTTTCCTCATTTGCAAACGATATCTCAAAAAGTAAGGAATAAATGAGATCATTTCTATATATAAAGTATGAAAGATGATGGCACATGAAGTGTGCCTATAGTAACTTATTAATATTAATATATTAACATATAAGGCTGGAGTGTTAAGAAGGGCAAGATTATGAACAGCTTTGAATGCAGTTCATTCAACTGAGTCTTAAAAGTTATTTGGGCCGGGTGCGGTGACTCACGCCTGTAATCCTAGCACTCCGGGAGGCCGAGGCGGGCGGATTGTTTGCACTCTGCAGTTCGAGACCAGCCTGAGCAAGAGCGAGACCTCCCCTCCCCATCTCTACTAAAAAAAATAGAAAGAAATTAGCTGGACAACTAAAAATATATAGAGAAAAAATTTGCTGGGCATGGTGGCGCATGCCTGTAGTCCCAGCTACTCGGGAGGCCGAGGCAGAAGGATTGCTTGAGCCCAGGAGTTTGAGGTTGCTGTGAGCTAGGCTGACGCCACGGCACTCTAGCCCAGGCAATAGAGTGAGATTCTTTTAAAAAAAAAAAAAAGCTATTTGGAGCCACTGAAGGAATTTTAGCTGGGGAATGGATAGATAGGGTTTCTTTTCATTAAAGAAGATATTTAAGTCCAAGGCAGTGTGCTAAGCACCATGGGGAAGATGTTTGGATCAGAATGCTATCTTAGACTCCCTGTGTATAATTTGTTGCCATCAAGGCTGGCAATTTGGTGTAGGTCTGATGTTGACTTCAAAACAGGAAACTCTTCACTACTTTCCACTTTTTTTACAAAGTTGGTGGAAGGAATCTGGAGCTGGGTCAAAAATAGCGTAGTGGGAAGTCTACCCAGGACCCAGAGGCCTTGCAGCCCCAAGGCAAAGTGCTTCCTTTTCCTCTTAGAGAAATTAATAACATAATACATGCTAGAGTGAAGGTCACTAAACCCCATGAAGTAATCCTAATTTAGTAATTCCTCCTGAGGTCGACATGTCTCACTTATTTTCTAAACTGACATAATAGCCATTAGAAGAACTCCTTGAAAGAAAAACACCATCTAAAGTTAAGATGAGCCTTCTGCCCACTGCGGTGGCTCAGGACTGTAATCCTAGCACTCTGGGAGGCCAAGGTGGGAGGATTGCTTGAGCTCAGGAGTTCGAGACCAGCCTGAGAGCAGTGAGACCCTGTCTCTACTAAAAATAGAAAAATTAGCCAGGCGTAGTGGCACATGCCTGTAGTCCCAGCTACTGGGGTGGCTGAGGCAGGAGGATCACTTAAGCCCCAGAGTTTGAGGTTGCTGTGAGCTGCAATGACGCCACTGCACTCTAGCCAGGGTGACAGAGTGAGACTCTGTCTCAAAAAAAAAAAAACAAACCCAAGCCTTCTGCACATCTGCAGCATGGCGCAGCTGAGTTGATCAAAACTAATGAAAATGAAATACTGTTTCTAACATAGATACCATTTTCTGTAATAATAACTTACTTAAAATTTGCATTGACTAAGACAGTTGAAGGTTAGTTACTACCAGAATCCACTTCAGATAGGACTACATCGAAATCAGTTTTTTTCCTCCCTTAAATTTTCTTGCTATACTACACTGAAGGAGACATTTCCTTGCAAATGCTGTCCTCTTGTGGTGAGAACCAGTTACTTCAAAGATGGTATCATTCTAATGAAATTTAAGATAATTTTTGTTGTTATAGATAGAAAATGACAAAGTAAGTTAAATGATTTATTTTGATGGTAAAAAAAAATTTCACGGCTGGGAGCAGTGGCTCATGCCTGTAATCCTAGCACTCTGGGAGGCCGAGGCAGGCAGATCGTTTGAGCTCAGGTGTTCGAGACCAGCCTGAGGAAGAGCGAGATTTCCCCATCTCTACTAAAAAAATAGAAAGAAATTAGCTGGACAACTAAAAATATATAGAAAAAATTAGCCGGGCATGGTGGCCCATGCCTGTAGTCCCAGCTACTCAGGAGACTGAGGCAGAAGGATTGCTTGAGCCCAGGAATTTGAGGTTGCTGTGAGCTAGGCTGACGCCATGGCACTCTGGCCTGGGCAGCAGAGTGAGATCCTGCCTCAAAAAAAAAAAAAAAAAAAATTCATCCACAAAATGCTTTTTCTTGGCAATCTCCAGAACTTTTTTCTTTCTTCGTGGCTTTCTCATTAAAACCAATTTTGCTTATTACACTCCTGTTGAAAATTATAAAAATAAAACATGATCACTGCAACCAGTGAAAGAGACTGATTCCCATTGAGACAAGCTAATTTAGTTCTTTCAGTTTCACTTCCTGACACACTCATCAAACAAATGTTTTAAAATGTATTCAGTTCATTGATTGACATTTGGTATTTCCAATTCTGTGGCATGACTAAGGATATTGTAATAAACAATCTTTTATATGTCTCTTTGTAGATGTACCTGTACATGTGTAAGAAATCCTCTTGTGTTCATAACTAGAGAATTTTGGATTGTAGGGTATCACATCTTCAACCTTCCTAGATTGCCAAATTCTTTTCCAAAATGGTTACCCCAAATTATATTTCCATCAGCTGAGTATGCGACCCTTCCTCATCAACAGTCATGTTTGTGAACTGTGTTAGCAACCTGACAGATGAGAAAACAATATCCCAGTATTGTTTTCACACTTCCCTGATTACTCGTGAGGTTAAGCAGCTTTTCGCGTTTCCTCTTGTCAATCAATTTCCTTTTCGCGTTTCCTCTTGTCAATCAATTTCCTGTTTATGGCCTTCGCCATTTTTAACTGAGTTGTTTGCCATTTTCTTAGTGATTTATAAAAGTTTTTCATATATTCTAGACACTAATCACTAGTTATTATATCTTCTACCACTCTAAGTTTCATCTTTTCATTTTTATTATGGTATCTTTTGATGAGCTGAAATTAATTTTAGTGTAGTCAAAATTATCAATCTTTTCCTTTATGTTTGATATGTTTTGTGTTTGGTTTGAGAAATCCCTCCCTATTCCAAGGTAATTAAGATATATTCTTTTTAAAATTTTTTATCTATTTTTTATTTTTAGAGACAGGGTCTTGTTCTGTCACCCAGACTGGAGCAAACCCTGAGGTGAGAATTCATGAGCAAGCGATTTATTAAGGCAGGGCTCTCAGGAGAAACTGGTAAGGGAGAGAAACAGGAGAGCGAAGGGGAACGAACCAAGCAATGGCATATTTTCAGCCAAAACCCCTATCTAACCCCAAAGGGAAGCTGAGCATTCCAGGGCAAGAAGTCACCCACTATTCTGTTTTTCACTTTGAATTATGCTTGTTTATGTAGTCTGACAAAGCTCACCAAACAGGATTTTACCATGTACGCTAGATAATGATATATGCAGTATCTGCAATATAATAATACTGAATATGCAATCTAATATGGTACCTGTGCCTGCCAGACAGTAAGTGCTCAGTAAATGTGTGAACGAATAGTATAATATCACCAATATAAAATGCTTGAAAATTGCTCCCAACCTATAAAAAAATACAGTATCCCAACAGCTTTCATGTAAATTCCTTTTTCCATGAAAATTTAAGTCCCCAAATATACACAAAGTGCCATCCTCTTCCATTTTTATTCTTGTCGGGTCCGTTCCTTTCCCAGTGCAGTAGTCTCATTCTTTATGTCCCACTTTGTCTCTCAAACATCAGTTCCCTGTAAACATAATTATTTCAATCCACTTAAACTACAAAAGAGAGAGAGAAAGGGGAGATAGCTAGAGGCCGCAACCTGAACCAGCTAAACCTGCAACCCAACATCCTAATGGGGTTCACCGGTGAGCACAGGGCAAAAAGTTTCCTTCTGCGTGGACAATTTTCAGGATAAGGACTGGAAGAAAAGCAGATTAAGCTGCTTCCTGGGTCCTTTTCTCCTAGATCTTACCACTCTAATGGTAAATTGAACCCAAGTAAGAGTACACTAAGGAAAAAAAAAAAGGGGTAATGAAGATGTGAATGCCTAGAACTGATCTACACCACCCACCCTAGAATTTCCCATGGAAACTATTTCCTGACAGAGAGGCAGTCCCTGGTTCACCTTATCTCACTAGCTAGCATGAGAGAAAAAACAGGTACGCAATAAATATAAGTGGAAAGGTTACATGTTGTTGGATGTCTGCCCCCCGAATATCATTATATACTTTTAAAAAATTCATACATTTTATTATTAAAGACAGTAAGGTCCCCACCTTTATAAAGAAATAATTTATGAGACATTGAACAGGCCCATGACTTGGTAAAGATTCAAGAGTTAAGACTTGAGAAAAATAGGGCCAGGTTTGGTGGCTTGCACCTGTAATTTCAGCTACTTGGGAGGCTGAAGTGGGAGGATCACTTGAGTCCAAGAATGTGAGAGCAGTCTGGGCAACATAGTGAGACCCTGTCTCTAAAAAAATAAATTAGCTGGGCATGGTGACCCATACCTGTAGTACCAGCTATCTGGGAGGCTGGGGCAGGAGGATTGCTTGTGCCTAGGAATTCAAGGCTGCAGTGAGCTATGATCAAGCCATGGCACTCCAGCCTGGGGGATAGAGCGAGACCCAGTCTCTAAGACTTGAGGAAAATACAGGCTTTGGGATTAGTACAGGGCTCAAATCCCAAGCTCAGTTTTCTCTAGCCATGTGACCTAGAGCAAATGAAGCTGTTTCCTCATTAATATACAAGTACAATATTGTTGTAAGGAGTAAAAGTAATATAAGGAAAGGGCACAAAACTTGGAACCCAAACCCTGAGTAGTCTCACTTTTGCTGATACTTCTTTCTTTCTTTTTTTTTCCTTTTTTTGAGACAAGAGTCTGGCTTTGTCACCCTGGCTAGAGTGTAGTGGTATCATAATAGCTCACAGTTACCTCAAACTCCTGGGCTCAAGCGATCCTCCTGCCTGAGTAGCTGGGACTACATGCATGTACCACCACACCCAGCTGATTTTTCTATTTTTAGTAGAGATGGGGTCTCACTCTTGCTCAGGCTTGTCTCGAAATCCTGAGCTCAAGTGATGCTCCCATCTCTAGCACGCCCAGAGTGCTAGGATTGCAGGCATGACCCACTGTGCCTGGCCTGATTCCTTCTATCAAGAATCCTACCTCTTTGTGTTTGCTTCTATATGTATAAAATGGGCATAACAGCTGTATTGCCCAACTCAAAATATGATTTAGAGTATCAAATTAGACACTGTATGTTAAGTACATTGTGAATGATAAAGCATTTATTAACGGAATCTAAACACTAACATATTTTACTGCAGTGATTTTTTTTTGTGGACATCTTTTAAAAAAATATATTACTTCCTTACCTTATTAACTTTGAGGCTCGAGATCATACTGATGTCTGTGATGCCTTTGCCCTACGCTACCAAGCCTCAGATTGCTTTTTTAAAAAGTTCGTATTAAAATCTTTTACTGTGGTAAAATATACAAAAATTTTAACATTTTAACCATTTCAAAGTTTCCAGTTCAGTGGAATTAAGTTTTTCACATTGTTGTGCAACCATCACCACTATCTACCTCCAAAACTTTTTCATCATCCCTACCTGAAACTCTGTGCCCATTAAATACTCTTAGGGAAATTTCCGTGCTGATTCTGCTTAAAACCACAAAGCAGCAAGTAGACACTGACACCTGTCAGCCTTGCAAGCTAACCACAGAGCAGTTGAGCAAAGCTGAACAAAACTGCAGGCCTGTCATGATTATGATGTTTGTTATAAGCCTATAAGAATTATTGTTTATTGGATAACTTTTAAGTCTTTCTGCTAATTGGTTAATCATTTGTACCTGTGTATGATTTGTTAAAGTAACTCCCCAGAAAAAGTATAAAACCTGACAAAAACCCGGAAAAGGTGCTCAGATTCTGGGAGGCTTGACTTCAATCTGGGCCGCCGGCAATAAAACTCTCTGACTCTCTAACTCTCTGCGTGCCGCTAGGTTATTCCCCTGGGACTGGTCACTGACACTTGCCGTAACAATACTAACTCTTTATCACTCCCTGATGATTGCTGCTTTCTTCCTATGGTTTCTTTTCTGTCTTGTGTTGCTTCACTCATCTTAGCATCAGAATAGCTATTTCTCTCCTTCCCCCCAATATACTGCCATCTGTAACTTGGTATGAACTGTGAAAGCCATTTTAAAATCTGCAACATTTTTTTGAACTCAAACATTAATATGGTTCCAACTTGATTTTAAAGCCCTATTTCTGTTCAGAACCCTATGTTAAAGTCAAAGAAAACAGCTGTCATTCACTGTGCTTTCTCCCTTCCACACCTGTGTTCCTGCCCTTTGGAATGTCTTTTTTATTTACCCCTTCCTATTCTAACCTATGCCTATGGAAATCCTTCAAGGTCCAGCTCATATTCTAACTTCTGCATGAGAAGATTGTAGCGATCCCTCTCTGCCCTTTGATCTCTTACTACAGCTATTATCTATTCTAAAGTAATCACAATAGAAATTTTATACTGTACTTATGTTCCTTTTACGTCAACCATACGGAGCTCCTCGAAACAGCAATTAAGCTATATTATTTTGTTCATTTAATAATTTTCATGTTTTTCACTCAGCCAGTGCTGTCCACTGTGTACAAAATGCACAAAAAATGTTTGCTGAATAAACAAATATAATTCTAAGTCACTGTGCTTTAATGGATGAGTCAATAAACTCCCCAGCTCTTCTGCTTGGATTTTTTTTAAAAGGTAATTATATTTACTTCTAAGGTCTTAGTTGTGTTATAGATGGTTGATAATCACCTGCAATATGATAATCCTATTACATTTGTTACCATCAGATTAACAAAGTGTATTTCTGAATTAAATCACTTTCATTTTGCCAATCTGGAAATTTAATTGTACAATCAAATCTGAATGATTCCATTGATTCTAAAAAAGATTGCAATGCTCCAGGTAGTCATCATTATTCACAATTCCCACTTAGGGCAAGATCCTGCAGTTTTCCTTAGCTTCCTGTATTTTTATTGGATGTCAAAGAAAACAAGGTACACGTGTAAGGGAATAAGAGGTGGTAGAAGTTCCCCGCCTTTGGATCAGTGCTTCTTTCTCCGCAGAACTCCAGTTGAGTTGCTGTCACTCTGCCACTCGGCTTCGCGTTGGCCAAGCCTCTTCTGGGAAAAGAGGGAAGGGAAGAAATTGCTATGGAGACACGGTTTTTTGCAAGGGATGGCTCTACCCTGGACTCAGCGCTACCCGTTTTCCATTCAGCGCCGAGTACTGTATTCCTCCTAGAACTGTCTCTGTCAGTGAGGCCTGTATGTGCCAGCAAATTTAATTGATTCTAAGGGTAAAGATATTAATAATAAATACCACTTATATTGCTTTACAATCCACTCTTCCAGTCATTATTTCGTGTGAGCTTTTCAACAGCTCTGTGAAATAGGTATTATTTCTATTACAGAGAACAGGGAACAGTGCTCATGAGTTACATGGCCCATGAACCACAGGGCTTATACTCAAATCCGGAGCCTGCCACCGCTCCGAATCTTAACCTTCGGAGAAGACCGCAGTCGATGGTCCACGGCCACTGCCAACACTTCTCCAAATGGAGCTTCCCCAGATATCCCACCTGCCTTGGATTCCTGGGCAGCGGCTACCTTGTGAGTGGCCCATCTGCTTTCACCCGCTTTCCCCAAACCAGGAAAACCACCGGGACATAGGTGCGCCTTCGGCCTTTTCCCCGGCCTGGGAGGGCAGAGCGTATAGAGCGAAGCCCAAGTCCTCAAACCCCAAGAGTTACCCATGTCAATGGAAAAAAAAGACCAAACTCTGTAAAGTAATTTTAAAGAGATTTACTCTGAGCCAAATTTGAAGACCATGACCCGGAGCCACGCCCAAGAGGTCTTGAACAGTGGACTCACAGAGGTTGGGTTACAGTTTGGTTTTATACATTTCAGGGAGACAGGGGTTACAGGTGAAGTCATAAATCAATACGTGGGAGGCATACATTGGTTTGGC
>CAUYSK010045812.1:0-13041 GCA_963575035.1 Avahi laniger
CATGCGCCACCATGCCCGGCTAATTTTTTCTATATATATATATATATATTTTTACTTGTCCAGATAATTTCTTTCTATTTTTTGGTAGAGACGGGGTCTCGCTCTTGCTCAGGCTGGTCTAGAACTCCTGACCTTGAGCGATCCACCCACCTCGGCCTCCAAGAGTGCTAGGATTACAGGCGTGAGCCACTGCGCCTGGCCATTGCTGACTTATTCTAAGAAATTCCCACAGCCACCCCAGCCTTCAGCAACCACCATCCTCGTCAGTCAGCAGCCAGCAACACAAGGCAAGACCCTCCACCAGCAAAACGATCACAACTCCCTGAAGGCTCAGATGACTGTTAGCCTTTTTTACTTATAAAATATTTCAAAATTAGAATGTGTACATTTTTTAGACATGATGCTATTTCATACTTAATAGGTTACTGTGTAGTATAAACGTAACTTTTATATGCACTAGGAAACCAAAAAATCTGTGTCACTTGCTGTATTAACATTACGATATTTACTTTATTGTGGTGGTCTCGATGGTCTAGAACTGAACCCACGACGTCTCCGAGGGGTGCCTGCACCGAAGAGGCTGTGAGCTCAGCGGTTAGCCTTGCAGGGGCTGGAGGCTGGCTCTGGGGTTCATGTCCCAGTTATACCACTGAAACTGTCTGAGCCCCAGCTCCTCAACTGTAAAATGATGAGACAGAGAGACCTATCTCGTAGGGTTGTGAGAATTGCATAAAATACCCTACTGAGAGGGCTTAGCAGAATGCCTGTCACCTAGGAGATGCTTAGTAAGTGACAGGTGTCATTGTCCTTTGCTGGGCCCCATAGTGGGGGGGACTGCAGGTAGGTGACACACAGTCCCTGCCTTCAAGAATCTCAAGACCAGCAGGGGAGAGACGGGGTGAAGCTCTAGACCAGTAGGGGTGATTACACTCTGATGTGTCAGGAGAGCATGTCCAGGGAGTTATTGGAATCATGTATGCTTAAATCCTATGAAACAGGACTATCCAGTGACTCTGTCAACCCCAGAGTCCCAGGAGTAGGCAAATAATGAAAAAACACCACCATGTGTCAGCAGCCCTAAATCCATCTTACGAGGCCCTGTGGTGCGGTGGCTGTGCCTCTCGCAAGACAGCTTGAGTCTGAGTCCTCTTTCTGCAGTTTATTAGCCAAGCGATCTTGGATAAGGGATTCATCTTTAATCCAGTATCGCGGCTAGTGCTCAGATGTGTATTGTTTGCACGCTAGGTGTTGTTGCTGGCTGGTGCTGCAATAGACAGGGCGTCAGCAAATGAGGGTTCCCCACCCCCACAATTGTGATTCCAGTGAGGCCCCAGACTAATCATTAATGCATGTGACCCAGAGTGACAACCGCAAGGGCAGCGATGGTACTGGCCCAGTCCCAGGGAGAAGCTGCCATGAGCCAGGCGCTGGGCTAAGCGCTTTGCAGTTACTCCTCACAAAGCCTGTCGAGGCAGGCACTGTAATTTTCTCCACTTCTGAGCTGTGGAGGGGAAGGTCCAGGAAGGTGAAGGAATGCATCCAAGACTTCACTGCTGGTGTGCGGGAGGGAGCTGGGATCCGACGCTGGGCAGGGGGTCCTAGGTGACCACTATGCTACACTGTTACAGCAGAACCCAGCATGCTGGGTGGGCGGTGGACGGTTGTCAGGAAGGCTTCCTGGGAGAAGCGCCATCTCAGATGAGCCGTGAGAGATGCGTAGAACTTGGCAGATGAAAGGGAGGGCAGGGAGGTGCCAGCCAGAAAACCAAAGGTCAACCAGAGAGAGAGAGTACAGGATGCTGAGGCCAGGGCATCAGTCTGCTTGAAAGACGGAAACCAGATGGTTGGGCTCTGTGTGCGCATGCGTGTGCGTGCGTGTGTCTACCAGTCAGGAGAGATAACAGCAGTGGCTGGATTATTTAGGACCTAAGAAGTCACTCAGAGTATGAATTTAGGAGAAATGGAGAGCCACTGAGGGGTTTTAAGCAGGAAGTCGATGTGACCAGATTTGCGCTTCAGGATGACCGCCCTGGTGGCCGAGTGGGGAATGGATTGGCGATGCAAGAGCAGAAGCCACGAGCCCGGATTCCTCCGTGGACTGAGAAAATGCCAGTGGCCTTCCTTGCTGTGCAAAATTCACCTTGATTTCCTGACCACAGATTCCCTAACCCCGCACTGATTCATTTTCATTGCTTGGGCATGTCCAGTTTGTGGCAGAGAGCCAGGCCACAGCGGTCAAACACTACGTACGAGAGCGGAAGCGGCTTGTGCAACAAGGATCCGTGGGCCTGGGGACGCCCGTCTCACCGCACTCTCATTTGCAAGCCAAAGACACTCTCCTGCTCCAAAATCTTTACGATTCCCATTGTCTGCCACGTGGAACAAGACATTCCCAGCTAGCGTCAGACATTCCCAGCTAGCAAAACTTTCGCCTCATCTCCGACTCTTCTACCACGCCTTCCCTCCCAGTAAATCGATCTCTCTCCTCTCCTCCACCCACAGCAACATCCGTTTTACTCTGGAGGGCAGAGCTGGAAGCCACAGGTGTGAATGCACAGGTAGGGCCAGGCCCAGGTGAGGTGCCCCGGGTGCAAAGTTTAAGGAGCGCCGTGAGCACCTCCTATTCTGCACCTTGCTGGCCTCACCCTCGCATGGCCCCGTGTAGGGGAGGAGACATCAGATCAGTACCTGGGTGTTGTGGTTTTCAGAACTGCCTCCCACGGTAGTGAGCTACCTGTCACTGGAGGAGTTCAAGAAGAAGGTTGTTGGCTGCCTCTTACGGATGCTGAAGAGGGAATTTCCATAGTAGCTGGGATTCTGAGGTTCCATCCCTCCCTTAGAAGCTGGGATTCTAGGTGCCTTCCCTGGTCCTCATAGCCCAGAGCTGTCCCTTTCTCCTTTCATTTCCGCGTGTACCTCCAAGATCACTCACCTGGCAATTAACCACAGGCTACCTTAAGGCAGCTCTTGTATTACTGTCTTGTCTTATTTCAAATTTCACGAGCTTACATGTCATTTTCCTAATAGAATTGCATCGAGGACAGGGATTGAACTGTATGCTTTCTGTTCTCTCTCTCAGTGGGTGTGGGAGACTCTAATATTTATTAAAAATCCTCTCTGTCCCAATTCTTCACATGTCACCTGATTTACTTATCGTACCAATCCCTTGGTAGGTTCTATTAATGAGCCCATTCTACAGGTGAGGAACTGGAGGCTCACAGAGGTTGATAGATGTTAGATATAATTTTGGATAGAGACTTGGGATGCATGCTATAAGACTACCTGGGTGTGCAGTCTTGGGCAAGTTGCTTAATCTCTTTGAGCCTCAGTTTCCTTATTGTAAAATGGGATAACATTATCTATTTCACAGTTTCCTGTGAAGGTGAAGTAAGGTAATACACATGTACAGCCCTTAGGACGGCGCATGTAGTGGGCTCTCAGAACGTGTTAGCTATTGTTAATTACCATTGCTGCTACCGCGACAATGGTGGGGCTTGTCACATCTAGAAGAAGGAAGGAACAGAACCTGAGTCTTAGTGTTTCCAGATGTTTAAAAGACCCAGACGGGTCCTCCGGGGGAAGAAAGAGCACTCGGCTGTGGCACTGTCCTTCTCCCTGGGACAGAGGGTTCTGCCCCAGAAGCCGCTGGTATAAATGGAACTGTGGGTCTCTTAGGAGTCTAATCAGCAGGAATCAGCCCCCCACAACTTGATCCTCTCAGGGGCCAGTGCAAAGAGAGATCTTGAAGCTACAAAGCTGAGGGCAAGACTTGGTCTTTAATTAGTGACTGATTAGTTGATTAAAAACTCCTTGGGGCCGGGCGCGGTGGCTCATGCCTGTAATCCTAGTTCTCTGGGAGGCCGAGGCGGGTGGATCATTTGAGCTCAGGAGTTCGAGACCAGTCTGGGCAAGAGCAAGACCCCCGTCTCTACCAAAAATAGAAAGAAATTAATTGGGCAGCTAAAAATATACAGAAAAAATTAGCCGGGCATGGTGGCGCATGCCTATAGTTCCAGCTACTTGGGAGGCTGAGGCAGAAGGATCCCTTGAGCCCAGGAGTTTGAGGTTGCTGTGAGCTAGGCTGACGCCCCGGCACTCACTCTAGCCCACGCAACTGTGTGGGATTCGGTCTAAAAAAAAAAAAAAAAAAAAACTCCTTGGCAGCCTTCTCTGTTCCAGGAGCTGTGCTGGGGAGGTGGATGAGAAAGTTGGAATCTTTGCTCCGAAGCCTTCACAAATGAGGGGTGGGGGGAAGACAGAGGAGAGGACCCCCAAGGCCAGCCTGTACGCAGAGAGGAGAGACAGCTGGGCCACCTTCAGCCACAATCCCTGGGAGGAAGGGGCTTCTGAGGGACAAGGAAAATTACTAAGAGAAGTTGCAGCTGACGCAGACAGCTCAGCGAGGACAAAGATCGGGGAGGCTGAGTTGGTTGCGCCAATCGTTGCATTTGTGTGGATGGGGAGGAGGCACGCTCTCGTGGGGACCACCAAGGCCTCTGCCCCCCTTGCTGAGCAAGCAGGGGCTCTGCCCCCCTGCTGTGTCTCTGGCCCGCAGTTGGCTCCTTTGGTTGCTGTTGGGAAGGCAAACACTATTTGCATTTCTGTCATTTAAAACAATGTGGTGTTGTGACACTCTGGAATCTGAAGATAAATGTTTAATAAAAGGATTCAATTTGATATGATGTCGGAACTTAATTAGATCCACAAGGCACAGAGGGCTTTGCAAGCCCTCCAATTAGGAGCCACTTAAGGGTCTTGTGTGCGGGGAGCTGCGGCACTGTCGAGGGGCGGAGGGGCTGGGATGGCGCCTCCCGGCCTTGAGGCCTGCCCTCTACAGATGCTGGCTCAAGGGCACTGCTTTTCAGCAGTCTTGGTGGAGGTGACGGAGGGTCCTGGACCATTCTGTGCTTGGAAATCTGCGTTTGCTAGGATTGGGGCTGTAGCAGGTGACCACTGAATGATGCAGATGAACGTGACCTACCTGAGGCTCAAGGCTATGACCTCAGGTGAGGTGAAGACTCCTCTGGGCCTAACCTTGGACAGGGGGACCGTCTTTAAGCCCACTTGGCCTAGAGCTCAGGGGTATTGAAGGTCAAGGCTGCTGGAAACTGGTAAACAACCGTGTTTGTGATCCCAGCCAAGACTGATATCATGCAGGTAAGTACTGATATGGCTACACCGATTGTCAAATATGAGTTAATAAAATATGCTTGCTGTCCAAGCACCTCCAAATGCTTTCCCCCACTGCTCTGGCCACCCTGGCCCCTCCTCGAGGATCTCTTGGATCTCCGCAGCAACTAAAGAGTGTCTCCAGGCTGCTGTCCCAGCACCATGGCCAGTGTCTGTTCTGCCTGGTCAGGGCGCAGGCCTCAACAGTTGTGAAAGATGTTGATTATCACCCCAATTCCAGTTTGCAAAAATGACAGCCATCTGGGTGGCAGGAGAGTATAGACCTGGGAGCATGAGTTTTGGAGTCAGACTCTCTTGAATTCTGGAGTCTCAGTGCTGCCTGCTATGAGTTATGTTAGTCCTCTGAGCCTTCTCTGTAAACAGGGTTAATAACACCCACATCAAAACGTTGTTGTGAAGATTAAATAACATAAATAATGTGGGTGGTTCCAGGGTGTAATGGTTAGCACTTTAGATTTAGACTCCAGCCATCCAAGTTCAAGTATCAGCAGGACATTTTTAATGGGTATAGAATGCAATGTTTAAGAGTATAATATCTGGAGCAACCAGGCTGTGTGGGTTCAATCTGAGCTGTGCCACACACTAGTCATGACCTCGGGCAAGAAACGTCACCTCTTAGGGCCTCGGTTTTATCATCAGAGAATGCAATGGTAAGTATCTACTGGGTTGTTGAAAGGATAAATGAGCTAATATTTGTACATGTCTTAGAAGAGTACCTGATGCATAATAGGAATTCAATAAATGCTAGCCATTACTATATTATTATTATGTAAAGTGCCTGGCACATAGTAGTTGCTTAATAAATGGTAGCAACTGTAACCACATCTAGACTGGTCTTCCACTCTGCCTGGGGTAGAAGCCCCCAGTCTCCCGGGTCCCTGGGACCCTTACCCATTTTCTTCATTGCTTAACGCCCAATATTTCCCACAGTGCTCACAGTCCTCCCAAATCTCCTAACCTCTCGGAGGACAGAAGGCCACGCGATGGTGATGTTTCTTTCCACATCCCTCCCCAGTGGCCGGCATCTGTCTGATTGTTTGGCTGACCATGTTCTCCAGCACAAGCTCACAGCACACAGCCAGAAAACATCCTCCCCAGGGCTCCTCAATCCTCGTTCTCCCAAACATATCACCTTCACCACCTTCCGGGCTATGCTCCTACTTAGTAGGCCTCTGATAAATTTTAAATCAATGAATGAATGATGGAACCCAGACCAAAAATGTCTTTTGTCCTAGGTTTGGGAGAGGATGTTTTTAGCAGTGGTTTACCAGCTACAGACATTTCGTCCGTTAGACACATGCCCTTTCCCACTGACGCTGTGATTTCTAAAGCGTGTTCTGCTGATGCCAGCCCTGGGAAGTGCTAGCAGGAGGTGCAACAGAAGGGGTTCCATTGCCAAATAAGTTTGGGAAATGCCGGTTAAATGAGGTTAGACAGGCTTCCTTACCGCAGGGTTTTTCTGAGCCTTTACTATGTTAATTGCACTGTCAGACTCTAATGTGGGAATATAGTGCACAATCTTTCCAGAAATTCATTTCACTACAGACTGTGTGTGTGTGTCTTTTATCTCATGGGGCCAGACTTTGGCTCACCCTTTGGGAAACACTGCCCTAAATGAAGCCTGCATTTCACACCTGTACTAGCATGTAGAGCAGAGAGTAATGAAAAAGTAGGGTACCAAGCTTTCCAACATCTTTTCCCCCAAGAGCACTAGTGTGGCATTTCTACACATGCTCCTACAACCAGCGTCGCCTGCCTTTGCCGTGCCCTGTGGCATCGTTTGAATCTTCTGACCACCTGACTTCTTGATGTGCCCTCTTCCCTTGGCGCCGGGACCCCACAGTCACCAAGTTTTCTTCCGCTCGTTTTCGGACTCCTTTGCAAGCTCCTTTTCCTCTGTAAGTTTCGTGTTCTTGGGGCTCTCCCCTCGTCTCTCTTCTCTCTTCACTCTGTGTATGCTCTTTGGAGAGTCTCATCCCATGGCTTCGATTTTCATCTACCTGCCGATGACCCACAGTCTTTATGTCCAGCGCAGACCCGTCTTCTTCCTCCTGACTTCTTGGTGCACTGGGTGTTCCCGCATGAATGTTCCACACGTATCTGAACCTTGGGGAATCCTAAAGGCTGTGGGGGGAAGGATTGCACCTATTGACTCGAATGCGGGTTGGGGATTTTCTGTGGTTTGCAACGATCCGTTGCCCATTACCGGCTGTGGTCTGGGATTGGCAGCGTGGACAGACTGAACTTAATGTCTCTTTCCCCTGAACTCCCTTCCTGAAGGCTCTTTTAATGAGTCACATCCTCACATCCAGCCTGTTTCTCAAGCTGCAAACCTGGGGTCATCGTTTATTTCTACCTCTCCGTTCCCACACCCACCAAATGGCCAACTCTTTAACATGTCTGGAATCATCCATGCCTTAGCCCAGACCACTTTCCTGCGTTGTCATAACCCCACCTCCAACCCCCCAAACAGCTTCCCTGCTCCCCTCTTCCCCACCGTGGTCATCATGATTTACAAAGGGTGAAATCTGAGCTGCCTCTCCCCAGATCCGTCCCCATTCCTGCAGGACAGGGTCCAAACTCTTTGACAAGGCCAACTGGACCAGCACATTTTGACAGCTGCTTCACTCTTCAGAGGCTGCAGGCTGCCCTACGTCCCAGGGCCACGTTGCTTCTCCTATCTCTGGATGTGTCCATCTGCTTCCTGCCTGTCCCTTCCTTCCCACTTCCCCACCACCTGTCCCTATGCCCATCCCCCGGGCACCCCGTATTGATGCCTTTGTGCTCAGCTAACACATCATTTCCTCTAGGAAGCCTTCCTTGAAGACACTCAGCCGTTTGGTGACACTTGCCGCACTACGCTGAAATGCCTGTTGTCCCGTCAGGGTCCCTGCATGCTCCTCGCCCCCTCCTCCACTGGAGCAAAAGCCCCTTGAAGAGCTGTTGTGTTTATCTTTGTTTCCTTTGGCAGAAGGCAGCCTGCCCGCCCGCTCTTGTTTCCAGTGTGCCGGGCACCATCTCAGCCCTCAGCCAGCACGTCGCAGAGGGCAGGCGGGGTGACGGGAGCAACAGGTACTGGGGACAGAGATCAATTTTTCTGGGCTTAGCACAGCTAGCGGAAGGCTGGTGGCGGGAAGGGATGGCATCTATCAACTCAAATGCGGGTTTGGAATTTTCTGTGGTTTGCCGTGATCCATCGCCCGTTACTGGCTGTGATCTGAGAGCACTGGCATACGGCATGGACCTGCTGCACGGGGGCAGGAAGCTCCGGAGGCTGGAGGCAGAACCAATTTCTCCTTTTCCAGCTACTCTTGTCCTTGCCTCACCCCTTGAGTGGTGTCAGACGGACGACAAGGGCTTTCACCACTGGGCTCCGAGACTCAGTTCACTTCCTATCTCCCTCTGTAAGGGACGCGCACCCTTGGAGCAGGGACTGTGTGTGTTTCGTTCACAATATACCCTCCCCTTCCCCCACCGCGCAGCCAGGGCGCCTGGATCAGTAACTGCCTGGGAAACGAATGAATTGATGAGTGGAGTCGCAGCCATACGCCCCTCACAGCCCATGAGGCTGTCTGCGGTTGGGGGGGAGGGCGAGTGTGGGCACAAGGTCTGTGGGGATTGGCCAGAGTCCCACGCAGGGGAGACCAGCGGGCTGATGGTGTGAACTGCTGCCCGGTGCATGGGCTTGGGGTCTCACGGGCACCACCCCGCAGGGCCCTACCTGGTTTAGTCTGCGATGACCACTACGCTCAACTCCGCTCCCCTGAAGCCTCTGCTCCCCACGCTGGCTTCCTCCTTCTTCCTTCCGCACACCAAGCAGGCTCCCCGCAGGGCCTCTGCCTGGTGGCCCCCTGCCTGGAACGCTCTTGCCCTGCAGCCAGGTCTCCGCTCTGCCCCCAAACCCTCTGCCTGCCATACTCTGTCCCCTCCGCTGGGTCTATCTTCTTGTCACTTCTCACTCCTGGATGTCCAATCACACCTTCATTTGTTTGTGTGTTTGCTGTTTGTCGCCCCCACCCCTCCCCCCATCGGAATGAACGACCCACAAGGGCAGGGGCTTCGCTTTGCTCACCGCAGCCTGGTGTTGAAAACAGTGCCTGGCACATAGCAGGTGCTCAGGAAACACTTGTGAAAGGTATGAATAAGTTTTTTGAACACTGTCTGATTCTGCCCTCTGCTTTCCAAAGAAATAATGTCACGATAGTGTTAGTTAAAAAAAAAAAAAAGGAACTCACCGATGTGCCGCATTTCAAGATCAGAACGTGTGTTTATGTTCGTTCCTTATTTATCCCTCACAAGTACATACGTGATACCTGGGACCTCTCTCTCCCCCAGTTTTCAAACTCAAGGCTCAGAAAAATAAAATCATTTGCCCCAAAGACCCCCAACTCAGAAACTTAGGTCATCTGACTCTAAATCTTGTGTCTCTTGAGTGACAATGTCCTTCAACTATTTAACCTCTTGTCGCCTTGGTTCCTACATCTGTGGCGTGGAGATAAGAAAGGTATACTCCTCGCAGCGCTGTGGGGAAGGTCAAGTGAGTTAATCTGGTGAAATGCTCAGAGAGCCGCCTGGTGCACACTGAGAACTCCGTAAACGTTAGTTATTATTGTTGACTCGTTTCAACGTTGACTTATTATCGAAATCCCCCCTTAGTAGTAGAATCCCGTCTTTGAATTTCTGGTGCGTTTTTCATGCCATTGCATGTTTGGTGAGACCCATACTGAATGTCTGTCTTCACTGTTGAGATTTATCCTGGTGAGGCTACACCGTACAGTCCAGGCCTGACGAGTCACTGGCTTTTACTGTGTCCAATTGCTCATGTGGCTCTGTCTCTCCAGCAAGAGCGGAAGTGCCCGGAGACTGGAGACAGTATAGCTACCAGAGGTCTGGACAAAGCTTTAGTATTTTCCTCTCTCGTTGGGATCTGCCATCCAGCAGGGACTGATGTTTTTCTGTATGGCGTGACACACATTTTGTTCCCCATGTGGATATCCGGTTGCCATAGCACCACTTTGTCCTGTTCTCTGCCTCAACTGCCACCTCCCTTCTCCTGACCTAGCAGAGTCTCCCATGTTCCTCAAGGCACAGCTAAAACCCTTCCTCCTTTATGAAGTCTTCCCTGACTCATCGCTTATCCACTTATTCGGTCACGATCTGTTTATTTTCTGCTCCGTGTCAGGCATTGTGCTAGGCTCTGGGATGCTGGGCCCTGCGGAGACAGTGATGAATGAATCAGAGACCATCATTGCCCTCAGGGACCACACAGGCTGGGGGGACACGCAGACATCGGCCAAGGTATGGTGCGTGTGCTGGGTCCTGGGAAGGGGACAAGGTGTGGCTCCTGGAGACACGTAACTAGGATGTAACCTAGTCTGGGTGTCCAGTGATGTCCTCTCTGAGGAATCCATGTTGAAGCTGAGACCTCAACGATGATGGGCATTTCTCCATCTTCTAGTCTCTTAGAATGCTGATATATTTAGTCCTCTTTCTTCGTGTTTTTGTCATTTATCTACCTGGATGGATGTTCTTTGGGGGCGAGGAGCAGAAGCTATTTTTAAAAAATCCACCACAGAGCCTAGTACGGGGCCGAAAGCAAAGTGGGTGCTCTGTGCATGAGCATTGACGGCAGGTGGGAAGATCGTATGGATGCAGACAGGCTGGAAATGCTGTGATGTGGCCGCCACGGAGGAGAGAGTGGAGGAGGGGAAGTGCACCAGCTTTTGGAAGCAGACAGACTCGGTGTGGACCTTGGCGCTGTTACTCACCAGCTAGTTCAGGTCGAGCCAATTACCCAATCCATTTTAGTCTCTGTTTCCTCATCTGAAGAAGATGCACGATCATATTGTCCATCTCCTAGGCTTATTATAAAGATGAAAGGAAGAAATCTGGTGAAATTCCTATCCCTGGCACCTAGTGGGTATTCAGTAGGACATCAGTCTCTTTTTCCCCATCTTAATTTCAAATGACAATGTGGTGTGGCGGGATGGGTGTGGGCTTTAGACCCAGACAGCCCAAGGACTGAACTCAGACTTCATCACCTCTCTGCTTAACTCCGCTGAGACTGTTCGTTCACCTGGAGAATGGGGTAATAACTCCTGCTTTTGGGGATTTCTGCAAATATTAGTTGAGACAATTTATGTTGAGCACCTGCCAAAGTCTAGCGGCTGGTAACTGCTGCCCATCAATCCCAAACTTAGAAGCCCTACATGTTCTAGCTGCATGCCAAGAGTGCAAGCATGAGGGCCGTGTCGTGTCTACCTGGCTGTAGTAGCTGATCAATAAACATGTGCTGAATGACTACTTGACTTTATGTGGCTCAATGCCATCCTAGGTGGAGGAGGAGGGCAGGGGGCAGGGACGGGTAGTGAATTCTGAGTTGTGTGTTGGTGACACTAGGTGCCTTTTGGAGGGGTTCCAGGATTCTGGGTCCAGGATGCCTCCAGCCTCTCCTCTAAGACTCTGCTCCCTTTGGATCTTGGTAGGACCAGCCTCCCTTTCTTTCTCCTCCCAAAGGGGGGATTGCTGCCATATGGCCGTGTCTTCAGCTGGACTGGAACCCGGGTGAAACCCAGAGGAAAGCAGCCAAGTGTGCCTGCAGGGCCCCTCAGAGGCAGCTGCTCCTCTGTGACAGCCCGGGCCGCAGAGGCTGCCCCGTTCTGCTGCCAGGTCTGCTTGCTGCCCTCACACGAGCGACCGGCTCTCCCTTCCCGGGGAGGCGGGTGGCAGCTGCATGCACCAAGCGCCTCCTCTACCTGTCTGCCTTCCTGCCGCCTGCCGGGCTCGCCTCCCTCTGCTCCTGACAACCAGAAAGAACGAAATGGACACAGTCGGGCAAGAGTCTTTGGTCCTGGATGTGGCTCCATCCCTGGCCCATCCTCCACTTCTGAAAGGAGGGGGCGGGGAGACAACAGAACAGCGTGCAGGTGGGATGAAGTGCAGAGAAAAGGGCAGGAAACGAACTTTCAGGCAGCGCCTGCTATTGCCTGGCCATTTCCGTAAAAGATCTTCATTCCCGCGGCCAACCTGTGCGGCCAACCTGTGCGGCCAGTGCTGTTATTTCCTTTCGGATGAGGAAACCGAGACCCAGAAAAGGTTGCCCAAGATCACACAGCGTCTATGTGGCGGAGGCAGGATTTCAACTCATTTCTGTCACGCCCCAGTGCTGTGCTCATTCCGCTGCATTAGAGTTTCTCAAACTCGAGTAGTGTAAGGATGTATTAAATGAATAGAATTCTCACGGCACTGCAGGATGACAGATTTTTAAAAACTCTGATGCTTAAAATGTAAAAGCATATCGCTAGGTGCAAATTTCTTACGCTCACGCTTACAGCTCTTATACAATTGTCAAATATAAACAAAATTACGAAGGAAATGCAGAGTTGTGATAGGAACGGAATTCCAACGAACAACATTGATTTCATGCCACGGACGCTGTTGTTTTGCAAGAGTGTCTTTTGAGTGCGCTATGCTTTGGCCAATATATGTCAGGTGTGGCTCTGTCTACCAATGTTTTCGCTTTGAATGACCTCAAGACCATCATAAATATAGACCACCACGATGTCATTTGACCTCAGCTGACGGTAGCCTGCCATCCACATTTGCCTCTGATCTTTTCTCATTAGTCTGTGATAATTAAGGCAGTAAATTTCCTGCCCAATGATGCTAATGCTGCTTTTTTTTTTTTTGAGACGAGGTCTCATTCTGTCGCCCAGGCTGGAGTGCAGTGGCCTCATCATAGCTCACTGCAGCCTCAAACTCCTGGGCTCAAGCAATCCTCCTGCCTCAGTCTCACAAGTAGCTAGGGGTACAGGTGCCTGCCACCATGGCTGGCTTTTATTTATTTTTTAT
>CAUYSK010045813.1:0-29652 GCA_963575035.1 Avahi laniger
GGGCCTTTAACCCTTTACTTCAGGAGACTTCTCACCTCCTTGTAAAGCCAACCAATCCCTTCCATCAGCTGATTTCTCAGTTCTCTCCTATCACCTCTGATGGTGCACTCTCAAGTACACCCTTTCTCAAGCATGTTCAGCATCTCCTGTCACTGGTTTTGTCTCCTTTACTACAAATATGTCAGGATTTTCTCGATCTTAAGAACTCCAGTTGGTATGATTGTCTCAAATATTTCCTGCTTGACGTTTCCTCCCTATAGTGTCAAACTATTTCTCCAATACATGGTCTACACTCTGTCCTCACTCCCACAGCCCTCTTCCTTTTAACTGCAGCAATGTCTTCCAAATCCCTAAGCTGAAACTGCCCTCTCAAAAGTTGTCAATAATCTTATCTTAAAAGCCAATGCGCTTCATTTGGCCATTGCAGTCTTTGATCTTTCTGCAAGTTTGATGATGCTGACCATTCTTCTTTCTTGAAAACTCTTTCCCCTTTGGTTCAATAAGCATTGATTGAACACTTCTTAGGTGCTAAAATAAAAAAATACATAATATTTGGTCTTTGAGCATGAGGAGTATAGTCTAGTTGGGGCAGGGTCAATGAATTTAGCAACAGAGATGTATGCCCTAGTGAGAAAGGCTTCAGGAGGGCAGCGGAGGCTGACCTCAGACTACCATGAGTTGAGGAGTAAAGCCAACTTATAATGGGAGGAGAGGGAGAAGAAATAGCAAATGCAATAGATTCCGTCAAGAAATTTGTTGAAGAAGGGAAAGAGAAAGAACTTTCTAGAAAATGCCTAGAAGGAACTATAGGACAATGGAGCAGTATTTTCATGATGTGGAGAAAAGTAGGGGAGGTAATAGCAGGAGTGACAAACTCAGATGCCTCGAGGAGTCAGGAAGATAATGTAAATGAGTGAGGTGGTCAGTGGTAAGCCTTAGGGAGTCATGGAGACTGGAGAGACCATGGCCTATCTAAAGAAGTCAGTTCTCTCATGTTACCAATGAAGTGTTCTTACACTGAAGGGAAGGTGGAAGTAGACAGGGAAAAGTTGAAAACAGAGGACAGTAAGGAGAATATTGATGGGGCAAAGTCCTGGAAGGACCAAGAAGAGTTGGAATCTGTATCATAGAATTAGTATGAACAGAAAGAGAAAGCTCTTCCACTAAAATCACACTTAAGCATGTATGATTTTTGGTATTTTTTGTTATTGCTTTGGGGGTTTTGTTTGTTTTGAGACAGGGTCTTGTTTTGTCATCCCAGCTAGAGTGCAGCGACATCATCATAGCTCACAGCAACCTCAAACTCCTGGGCTTAAGGGATCTTTCTGCCTCAGCCTCCCAAGTAGCTGGGACTATAGGTGCACACCACCATGCCTGGCTAAGTTTTTTATTTTTTGTAGAGATAGGGTCTTGCTCTTGCTCAGGCTGGTCTCAAACTCTTGACTTCTTGCAATCCTCCCGCCTCAGCCTCCTAGAGTGCTAGGATTACAGGTGTGAGCCCCTGTGCCTGGCCAAGCATGTATGATTTGCGGGTGGGAAAATATTTCTCCTTTTGGTACCATAATAGAGAGATCATAGACTGGTGAACCAAAACAGCTGGCCTAGAGATGTGGATTCTTTGACCTGTACAGAGTTTTAAAATAATCTGAATTGGTTGCCAATGCTTAAAAATCATGAGATTTCAAATAAAAATCTGGATTTCCACCTTCCTCTTATAAACTGGAAGCTGTGGCAACACTCACATTGGTAACATGAGACAGCTGACTTCTTTAGATGGGCCATGGCCTCTCCAGTCTCCACCACTCCCTAACGTTTACCCCTGACCACCTCACTCATTTCCATTATCTGGCTGACTCCTCAAGGCAACTGAGTTTTTCACTCCTGCTTACCTCTCCTATTTCTCACAATGATTCTTCTGTCACTTTCAGTGGCTTCTCTTTCTTATATTGGATAACCAAATATTACTTCTGTTCTCAATCTTCTTCTACATGTTTTTCCTCTGAGAAGTTGTTCAACTATCACTTCTATGTAGACTACTTGCAACTCAGTATTATATTAATAAAATCATTAAATATTGATTACATAGTTTAATAGTCTCAATCTATAGAACATAATTGGATAGTAACATTCTGTAATTCAAAAGAACTTTAGAAATTAGCTTAATTTATGAATAAGGAAATTGAGGTCTAAGAGAGATTAAACAATACTTCTTCTACTTCACTACACAATTCTGTGCAATTCATCAGCTGAGCTCCTACTTTCTGCAAGGCACTGTGGGGGAATATAAACTTGAATAAGACAATGTTCCTTCCCTCAAGGAACTCACTTCTGTCAGAGAAGACTGACACGCACACAAAGTAAAATGCGGTAAATCCGGTAGCAGAGAAAAGAATATAATATTGTGGGAAAATAGAGGGAAGCAAAGTTCTAATGCTGTCGTGAGTATGTCTTTACTATACAAGGAAATAGACTCACACAGATTAAGGGATCTGTCTAAGGTGACCACTGTTAATTAAAGGCAAGCCTAGGTTTAGAAATCAGGTCCCCTGACTCAAACTCCAGTGCTCTTTATTTTATACCTCAGTGTGACATATCAGCCCTTACCTCTCCTGAGCACCATCCTGTATTGTCAACAGCCTGCTAGGCATTCCTTCTAGTTAAGGGGGATCAAAATCCTGTAGCCACATACAATAATACACACCACCACAACAACACATCCCAAATCTCCTCAGGCAATAAATCCTGCTGTCCTTCAAAATGTATTTTTTTTTTTTTTTGAGACAGTTCTCACTCTGCCTTCCTGGCTAGAGTACAGTGGTATCATCATAGCTCACTGCAACCTCTAACTCCTGGGCTCAAGCGATCCTCCTGCCTCAGCCTCCCAAGTAGCTGGGCCTACAGGCATGCACCACCACCCCGGCTAATTGTTCTATTTTTTGTGGAGATGGGTCTTGCTCTTGCTCAGGCTGGTCTTAAAACTCTCTTGACCTCAAGTAATCCTCCCACCTCGGCCTCCTAGAGTGCTAGGACTACAGATGCGAGCCACCACACCCACCCTCAAAATGTCTTTTATCCAGGCCTTTCTTTGGCAACCACTTCCACTATTCCAGCAGAGAGCCTTATTATCTTAATATGGTTCTGCCTTCAGCTCTGATAGACTCATAGAGCCTGAGAGTTGAAAAGATCCTTAGAGGCTGTCTATACTCAACCTTCAACCAAAGGAAGCATTGCTCCTAGAGTACTGCCGATCTGACACTGGTCAGCCAGCTGCTGTGCAGGGCACTCACTTCCTACCTTCTGAGGCAGCTCATTGCACTAGTAGACACCCAGGTAATTATCAAGTTCCATCACTCACCCACTCGACATGTTTACTGACATACAGCGTTCTCTATGCCAGATATATTGCTTGAGACACTACAGATTTAGCTGCACAAGGTCCCCATTGGCTTTAAGTGACTTTCAGTTGAGTTTCATCCTAAAATGGAGATAACGCTATCTATCTTGAAGGCTTGTTATGAGGGTCAACCTATATAACACACATAGACATGCTCAGCTACCGAATGCAATTTATGTAAGGCTTTCCCCCTTCTCTTCAACTATGTAATGTATTGGGGGCAGTGTGAGTCCATCATCATCTTTTAAGTTATATTTTATACATACAAAAGAATAATTATAATTCATGTTATATACATAAGATACCCAAAATCTACCATTTAACCCAATAACTAGAACATTACCAATGTCATCCACCTGTTTTTTTCCCATACTGTCTCCAATCTCTCTCCAAGGTAACTACTAATGCATTTTGTGTGTATTAGTCCTTGCTTTTTTCCAGCGTTTTACCATATGTACCTGAACAATATATTGTTTGATTTTGCTTGCTTTTGAACTTTATAAAAATGGTTTCAAATGTTTGCAGGGTTTTGGGATTTCTTTTTTCATTCAATATTATGTTCCTAAGATTTACACACACCAATTATCTACTGTGTACCCATCTTCCAAGCCTCATCTCCTTCACACAGCCTTCTCAGATCACGGAGTACAAAGGGATCTTTCCCGCTTCTGAACGCCTCTAAGCACTCACTGTTTATTTTTTTAAAAAGGACTGAGACTGTGCCTTGGCTTTTTCTTTATCATAAGTGTCATTATCTCAACTAGACACAAGCTCCTTGGAGAACAAGGGAGGTGGCTTATCATGGTAAAAGAGGACCGAATGGGGAGTTGGGCCGCCTGGGTTCCAGGCCATTTCACCTTGACCGGCAGTGTCCTCGGACTTGTCCCCTTCACCTTCCTGCGCCTCAGCTTCTTCACTTGATAACCTATCTGGAAGGGTTGTGAGGAATTCCTGAGATAGTGGATGTAACGCGGTTTGTAAACTGCGAAGCGTTCTCCTCCAATCAATATTCACGCTACTGTTGGTCCCCAGCTCCCAGAGGGGCCTCTGCACAGAGATGCAGGTGACTCGTCGGCTGTGTTTGGGGACCGTCGCGTTGCCCCCAAGGGCAGGGACGGAGGTGTTTCTTTTCTTCGGGATCTCCCAGGCAGCGCTAGGTCCGGATGTAGTGTTGACGGAGGTTAGGGGTTTGGGAAAACTGCCAGAAGGACTGAAGGCGTTACCGTCCCGTCAAATCGAGCAGGGCTATGGAGGCGGTTAAGTTCACGCATGCGTATCTTCTCTTCGAAGACCGGGTGAGACCCAGCCAAAATTGGTTCGCTCGGCTCGGTTTTTTCCCCCATATGGGCGGGGGGGGGCTACATCTTTTGTGTACGCATGCGTCTTGTACAGGCTGCGGTTGGCTGATCATCCTATCTGTCATTGGAAGAGCCAATGAAGTGAGCCTGGGGAATCCATTTCCCGCCCAACGGTAGGGGGCGCTGAGGGTGTATTGTGGTCTTTGTCCGCACCCTCGCCGGTGTGGACGAAGGAATTGAGGAGTTTGTCCTGGCAGTGGGCGACAAGCATGGCAGTTGTCTCTCCTGCCCTCGTTTACTGTGTCACAGAGGGGAGGGAAGTGGGGAGGAGGGTGTGGGAGGGTGCAGCGGATCGGCGCTGCTTCCGAGCACTGTCCGAGGGCTATTTGCCAATCAACCATTTATCCGAGCTCCTCCCGTGTGCCAGGCACACTGCCCGAGGCGCTTCGGAATACGGCGATCTTTGCCTTCGTGGTAGTTTACAGCGTTGAGGAGATTAAACAAGTGACTTTATTGCCTGCCTTCTACCCCTTCTCCCTAGGTGGAGATTTTCTCTTTGTGAACCGGGAACCGCGCTGTCGTCCCAGCCGGGCTCTGGCTGGCAGGGCAGGGATTGGGCGCCATGGCCCGCACCAACCTCCCCGACTCAAGCGAGGGTGGTGACACGGGCGAGTAGGGGCGCCACGGGTTCCCGTGAGGGCGGGGCTTGGCAGTCGCGTGACTGGCCCGTAGGCGGGCCCTTCCTACCCCCTCGGGCCAGCGTCGTTGTCCCCAGCTTTTATTGGGCACGTGGCGGCTGATGCGCAGTAAATAGGAGTGACTCTCCCCTGCTAAGGCGGGGACTACTCTTTACGAGACCAAACAAACTGCCCGGGCGGGCGAGGCCCTTGGTGCTGTAAACACGTGGAAGCAAGTACAAAGCAAAGGCGCGGGGGAGGGGAGGGGTTAAATGTGAAGCAATCCAACGGAAAGCACTACTTCTGGGCCCCTAGGGCTGATCTAAACTAGACCTAGCCGGGAAGTGCGCGAGGGGAGGTAAGAACCAGACAGGAGGCGGTATGAGCTTTCGCGTGCCGCCTCTTCTTCCTCTTGGGCCCTGGGTTTACCAGCTGTGAAATAAGGCAGAGGAATGAATGTGCCCCTTGGCCTGGCAGTAACACACAATGATTTAAGACTGTGAACAGATGCAAGCTGTATCTGCTCCAGTAGGAGACACTTTGGAGTCTGGGGTGGGGTGGTCCCGTGTCCCTTCCACATCCGCTGTTTCTGAAACGTTTCCACAATCACAAGGCTGGAAAAGTTACGCAGCCAGCCCATGGGACTGAGTGGTGAGTCAGAAGAATATGAGCCAGAGAATTGGCCTGGCCTTCTTGGCTGGAACAATCAGATACCACCCTTTGCCTCCTGCCTCTCAAGAGCCACCTCTTTGCCGGTAGGAGCCCAGTGGGTGCTAATTCTTCCGTGGATCATATCCGAGTCCAGGAAACTGGGACCCTCGGGATCTGGCACTCCTTCAGGAGCTGGTCTTGCAGCTTGAAAGTAGAGGAAAAACTGCAAAAAGTCACCACGCCCTTGAATATTTAAAAAAAAAAAATCTATCGGGTTTGTAGCACTCTGCAGTTTACAAAGTGCACTTTCGCATGCATTATCTCATTTTTGCCTCACTGAGCGCATACTGTGTGCCAGGCACTGAGCCAGACACAAAAATGAATGAGGCAGTGCATTTTAAATAGGTGCTTTCAGTCCAGTTGTAGAGAGAAACTAGAAACTAGTACCTACATTTCCAGGTAGAATGAGGTAGGTGCTATAAAGAAGGGGCAGATTCCTAGGACATCTCATTGGAAGCTATCATAGCCAGCTGAACAGGACAAGGGAGGGAGAGAAACCAGGAAAAGTTTCATGGGTAGAAAATTGTAGAAGTGAAACCTTAAATGATAGGAAAGGTTTTAAAGCTAGAAATAGGGGTGTTACAGCAGTTTTTTGCTGTTCTTACCCAAGTTAAGTTTATTTATTTCCATGTCTTTGACAAGTAGCAATAGTAAGTATTCCAGCTCTGAAATATCTTCTAAACTCATCTTCTCTCCATGCCTTCCTTGGGTTTAGGCTCTCACTGTTTCTACTTGTAGAGGATCCTGACTGGGCCACTTGCCTCCAGTCCTGCATTTACATCCAAATGATTTTCAGGGGGAGCTTTGACTGGCAGGAGCTTTCCAAAATGCAAATCTGATCAAGTCCCTCCTCTACTTAAAATCTTTTGATGACTAAAAATCTTCCACGGAATAAAGTCCAAGTCTTGGCAATCAAGGCCCTTCATAATGAGGCCTCTGCCTACCTCTTCAGCACTAGGTACCATGTCTTTGACCTGGCCCATGTTTGATTTCCTGAAGGCACCACTGTCTCTCCATACCTTATATGTTATTCCTGATAATAAGGAATGCCTTCCCCACCCTCATTTGCCCAGTTAACACCTACATGTCTGCAAAATCCATCTCAAACACCTCCTCTAAGAAGCCTCCCGGATCTCCACTAGTTTGGATTTGAGTGTGCCTTATCTCTGGTCCCAAAAGCCCCTTTACATTCTTCTTATGTGACATTTAACTTGGGACTCAGGTGTTAATTGTTGGTTTACTCTTCTCTTATCCCCACTAGACTGTGTGTTGCCTAGAGGAAGGAGCTGTCTTGTTCCTTTCTCTATCCCTAGTGCCTAATACACAGTATAGGTGCTTAATAAGTGTTTCTTTCATTTCAGACAGAAGATGGCACAAGCAAACCACAAAGGATCTGTCAAGGAAAGAAGTGGTCAGTCTGGTCTGTTTAGAGTCCAAGGGACACAGGGAGTGGGATGGACTAAGCCCGGAAAAGGGGGTTGTATTGGCTCTTTGAAGGCCTTGGGAGCCAGACCAAGGAGTTTGGACTTTATATGATGGGCAGTGGAGAACTATGAGGTGTTAGATTATCAGAGGTGGGTCAAAGATGGGGAGGATGGATCGTAGAAGGGGAAGGGAGGAATTAAAGAAAACAGGCAGCTATTAGCTGTGTTATACAGAAATAGAGGCTTACAAAGATTATGGCTACCCAAGGCCACACAACTGGTAGGTGGCAGAACTAGCAGTTGAACTAGTTCTGGACTATGCCAAATCCAGAGATCTTTACCCAAGGAGTACGCAGTAGATGGGGCTTCAAGGTTGTTCAAGTGTGAGATGGATACTGCATCAACATATAGGTTATAAATGCAGGCATAATACTCAAATCGCTGCAGCTTAACACAACACACTTATTAATATTTTCTATTCGCACTCTGGTGCTGGACAAACACCTTAAGGTGGCTTAGCAATCCAGGCTGCTTTGATCTTCTAGCACTCCATCCCAACATATGCTTCTGCAATTCCCACAACAGGGAAAGAGCACTTGGAGAATCAGACACTAGCTGCATTTCAGAAAGGACACACAGTATTTCCCATTACAGGCTGGTGGGCAGAACTAGTCCAATGGCCCAGCTTGACTACACAGGGGCTGGGATGCACAGCTTTTTGTGTCCAGGAAGGGAAGAGAACAGGAAATATTTCTGGGCAATAGCAATGCCCTCCCAAGATGAAATGGGGAAGGAGTGGTGGGCCAGGCAGTCTGAGGAACATTCAGGAGGTGTACACAAGAGAGAGGCTTTGCTCATGATTTGGGTGTTAGGTCAGGGCTGTCCTGGCCACCTCAGGAAAAGGTCCCCTCTTTCATGGGCATGGGGAAGCTAGAGAATACATCGTACTAGTGGGTTCTCACTTGTACCCATGTCTGTAGAATTTGGGGAACTACAAAGACAGAAGGGAGGATGACCTGACTCAAATGGTTATTGGCAGGAAGCCGCAGTTCTTGGACATGTGGGCCTCTCCATAGGGCTGCTTAAGTGTCCCACAACATGGCATCTGGGAGGGAGAGAGAAAAGATACAAACCAACTGTGATTCATTGTGGGAGACCACACAAGGACATGAATGCCAGGCAGGGATAATCGTTATCTTGGACCTCCTGCTCAGCCATTGTTCCTCTCTGCCCCTGCTGAGGGAGACGTGAGGTGAACTCAGCAACAACCTTAGGAGGGAAGCAGACCCGTATGGATGGTTGGTGGGAAACCCAACACACAGAGACATTCTGTGACTGGTCTGATTCCCATGTCAGTGAAGCGGGGCTCTTGCAGCAGCCTGTATATGCAGCAAACAGCCTTCACCAGATGTGGATTTTAGGCATTTGTAGGCCTGTTTCCACCACTGTATATGGGCCCTCACACTCCATGTTTGCCTCTGCAGTGCCTAGCATGGGCTAGGGACAGAGGAGTGGCCAAACCCTGTTAGTAGTGGGCCAAGCCTGCTAATGCACTGCATCTGCCCCATCGCATGGCTGTGCCAGGTATGAGGAGGCAGGAGTAAGAGCAGCCCACCCTGGCTTTGGGATGTGTGAGGAAGGCAGGGAGAAGCTCCCGGGCACTGTTAAAGCACTTGGAAAGGCAGAGCAAGGGCAGCTTCCCCTGCTGGAGGGAACCATGCTGTGAGGACCATGAAGGTGGAGTCTCTCTGTGCCTAACACAGTGCCTGGGCAAGTTCCTGCTGCAGAAAGCTGTCGGCAGTCACGCGTCCTCTACGGTGCTACACCCCTACACCAAACACCACTCCATGCCAGACTTGACCCTGGGTGGTATTTCTGCTTTTCTCGGGTCCCAGGATCCCTCCTGTAGCTTCTAACTGGACAACCCTTCCTTAGTCCTGGGGCTGCCACCTCCGGACAGAGAACCTGGAAGAAATTCTCACCTACAAATCCCACCTGAGACACCTGGAAGCACCCTGCCCTGCAGGCGGACCTCCACCTTCCCCGCTAGGGTGAAGGGCTGGCCTCTCACCCTGGCAGGGCCACACCAGTCCTTCCTTCCCCTCCTCGGCCGCACCAAAGAAACCAAAACCCAAGCCGAAGTATCAGAAACGTGTATTCTTTTTCTTTTAATAGTAAACCTCTTTACAACAAATATAGTGAAAGAGTTTTCAAACAAAACTCATAAGAATCTCGAGGACTTTGTCTTTTCTTATTGTGTAGAATACTAAGAAAGCATCACCATACAGCACGAAAAGAAATATTGAAAACAAATCAACAGCCACACACTTGGACTCGCCCTGCCCCAGGACCCAGGAGGAGCCCCAGGAGTGTGGGTGATTGTCAGGTTTTGGGGTGGGGCACCTCCATGGCCTGTCCCGCCCCTCTCTTCCTCTTCCTCACCCCCCTCCCTCCGCCTGGGACTTGAATGGGGAAGAGGAGAGAATCCAGATTCTCCGAGTAACATTCCAGCCCCCCTCCCCCCATACAAATCCCATTCCTACTACCAACTGCTTCAGGGGGCGGGGAGAGGCAGCAGAGGGGAGCACGAGGAGTTCCCAAGCTCCCTGTCTCCTCCCCTCCATGAAAGCCTAAATTTACCCTCACCCCACCCCAGGGGATTCCAAAGAGTCAGTTAAAAATATATAGAGATATAGATATTTCTAGATACACTTTTACATCATTTTTGTCTCTCCAAACAAATAAATAATCAGCAAGAGAAGGTGCATTACTTCCTTCCTGTCCAAGGTGGGGAGGGTTAAGTGGGGTTCGGGGGTCAGTCTCGCTGCATTGAGTACACTATTGGGGGGGATGGTGTGTTCCGTTGAGGTGGGGGGTTCTCTTGTCCACTGTCCCTGAAAGCTGTGGGAAACTTGGGGAGGGGAGGGGCATTGGATGACTCCAGTGGTTACTTTGGCAAATGCCCAGTTCTTCAGAGGGAGTGAGTGGGTGGAGGCAAATTTGGCTTGTGAGAGGAAAAAGAAATTAAGTCCCCATTTGAGGTCTGGGTTCCCAGGGACCCATTCATCTGGCCAGCCAGGAGCCCCTACCCCCAAGAGAAACCTTAGGATACTGAATTGCAGAATATGTCACATATTCATTCACGGACTACCCCCTGTCCCCAAAGACAGAGAGGAAAGGACACAGACACATCCACACATGGTAATCAAAAGCCAGGTTTGCCTTACAAGGCAGAGGGCAAAACTGGTGAATATTGCACCGTGAACTGCAGGGGCCCTGACCCCCACCCCATGCTTAATGGTGGCCAAGCCCGGCCTAGAAAGTGGGTAGACTAATAGTGGGAAGAGCCTGAGAAGGGAAGGCCAGTCATTCCACGTTTATTGAGCACCTATCATTCAACCATTCACCCATTCGACATTTATTGAGCGCCTACTGTGCGCCAGGCACTGGGCAAGGCTCTGCACACGTGCACCAGACGGCACCCTGGCTTCTTTCAAGCCCCTGATCAAGTCTCATCAGTTCTTGAAACTCCCTCCAGGAACCTGCAGCAGAGGTGGGAAGGCTGGATGTGCCGTGTCCCCGCCTGGTCAGCAGGTCGGGGGTAAGCTGTAAGTAAGAAAGGATCACTGCTCGGGTGAGGAAAAAGCTTCAGGGAGGAAGAGGAACTTGAGTTTTGCTCTGAAAACAGGCCTGGGGTGGGGCAAAGGGCACTCCAGGAACTGTGTGTCATGGTGTGGGGGACCATGTGGACAACTGTGTGGAAGCAAAGGGTCATGGAGGGAGGCCCTGGCAGAGGTAGGGCTACAGGGAGATGCAAAGAGGGCCACTGCCAGTCCCCTAACTGCATTTTGAACATGTCAGAGGGTGAAAGCAGGGAAGGAGGGAGGAAGGGTGAGAGAGCTGGAAGCCAGGGCTGTGGAGCTAGAACAGCCACCTGCCCCTTTGTAAACACACACCAGCCACACAACACAGAGATGCCCCTAGAGCTCCAATCACACAGATTCACAAACACACCCAGACAGGCTCAGAGACACACAAAGGTACAGCCATGCACCCGTACATACACACATAAATACGAAGGTACACTCAGACATATAAACACTGGATGCCCTCATGAACACACTCAGTACATGTGTGGTCACGCACACCCCTCTGCTTCTGGTTCCTTCCCTGCGTCAAGTGTTGGAATACTGCAAGAGGCTGGGTCATAGAGGCAGGCAAAGATGGTCATCTGCCACAAAACTGGACATTGTCTGACTCTACTCTCCGACTGGGAGGAAACCCCAAGGGAGCGCTGCACCCCTTGGGCAGAGGAGCTGGGCTTGTGTGAGGAGTGGGGCAGACCCCTGTCTGCCTGCCCATGTCACCCAGGCCAGGCTCCTTGGGGGCAGGGTGCAGTGACGGAGAGCAGGCTGGGCGTCTGTCCCCTCCGGTTTGATCTCTGATCCAGCCTGAGGCCTCGGGACCCCGAGCTTCGGCTACCCCTGGGCCCCTTGCCCACTGCCCCCCTGAGGAGGCAGCAGAGAGGGGCAGGCTCAGGGGAGGGGAAAGGGAGCAAAAACAACAGCAGAAGAATCTCGTCTGTACAGTACGGGCCGTTTGAGTCATTATTATTACAATATACTTTGACAAAAATAGAATCTCATTTCATATCAATACAACAACAACAAAAAAAAAACAGTTTCCTGGACTGTTACACTGCTAACGTTTTCCAAAGGTCGCTATTTACAATTACAGTAGCCAAGAGGGAAGGTGGGATGCAGCCTGGAGGTGGCGGGACAAGGAGGTAGCAAGAGACAATGGGGTGCCAAGAGCAGGGAGGCGGGCGAGGTGCGGAAGGAGCTAACCGGAGGGGCCGGGGAGAGGGGCCTCTATGGACCTCATCCGTAGGGACCTCCCGCAGCCACAAACCATCCCAGTGTCCACTCCTCTGGGTAGTGTGCGTGCAAGGCCCAGGACGTCCCCTCACCACACTTGCCCTGATGAAAGGGCTCTGGCCTTTGGGCACCCAGGGAAGCGCCAGGCCGACTCTTGCCCCGAGCCACCTCGCTGAAGTCCCTCTCCCCATTCTCCCTGCACAGTGGCCAGCCCTGGGCTGGCGTCGAGTGAGGGATGGGGAGCTATTGCACTGTATATCTTAGAGAGAAAGCCGGGGAAGGGAGGGGGCCCCAATCTGCCCCTTGCCCAGCCCTTCTGCCCTCCTCAGCCCTCTTCTCATGGCTCTCTGTCTTTCTCTCCAAATGTGCTTCCAAGAGAGGCTCCCACCTCAAACCCCTGCCCCGTCCTCGGATTCCCATGCAGCCTTCCCGGCCCAAAGCTCCGCCAGCGCCCACACACCTTGCGGGTGCAGCACACGCGAGTCAGTGAGGGTGTGTTGCACGTGTGTGCGGGGGCATCTGGGGCCAGGCTTGGGTATTCTGCCCCATGTGTGTATGGCCTCGTGAACAGCCCGGAAGCAGAGGGACTTTTCGGAACCTCTGCCTCACTTTCCCCTTGAAACACAAACCCACCCATCAAGCCAACTTTGGGGTTTCAGTCTATTGTATGGGTTTTTTGTTGTTTGGTAGTCTTTTTGGTTATTTCCCTCT
This sequence comes from Avahi laniger, assembly GCA_963575035.1. Classification (NCBI taxonomy): domain Eukaryota; kingdom Metazoa; phylum Chordata; class Mammalia; order Primates; family Indriidae; genus Avahi; species Avahi laniger. The sequence continues at coordinate 13,093 of CAUYSK010045813.1, forward strand.
ATCTGGGGGAGGGGTGGGAGGGCTCCACATGCAGGGCTCGGCGCCTGTCCTTTCCCAAAGGCCTATCGGGCCCCCCACCCCCTTCCTGCAGCATATGTGTACAACGTGCAAAGTGTCCCCCCCTTCCCGCAAAAAAGAGAGCCCTCCCAGCCAATGAAAATGGTGGGAGGTGTAGAAAGAGGGGATGAGAGCATCCTCCTCTCCAAAGCGAGAATCCAAATTAAAAAAAATATAATAATAATAATAATATAATAATAATTATACACAAATGTAACTGTCAACAGGACACGGAGCACAAGAAAGGAAGAGGGGGTCGAGCGGGAGGAGCCCAGGACAGGGGGTGGGCGGTGAGATTGTCAACTCTTCATCAGGGAGGCTGGGAGTAGGGGAGTGGGAACCGTCACTTTAATGTCTGTGAAGAGAGGAGATGGAGAAGGGGGTGTGAGGGGGTGGCCCGGACTGTGGGCATGCACCCCCCACTCCCCTCTCCCCATAGGGCCAGGATGCCAGTGGCAAGGCCAGCTGGGGGGGAGGAGGTCATCGAGCAGAAGGACTGATGCTGGAGGGAGGGAGGAAATGGGCCTTCGGTGGGGGTGAAGGGGTGTCGGTGATGCCCCCAAAGGGCTGGTAGAAGGGCTAGCCGGCCATAAGGCCTCTCAGGTGGGAGATCAAACAGGTTGGGGGGCACACGGGGCAGTTCCTGGGTGTAGCAGACACTGGCGGACAGGAGGGGTGATGCTACAGTACCCAGGTATCGAGCCGCATCCTCTTCACAGCTGAGCCCTCAGCTTCAGGCTCTGGGGCTGGGCGCAGCAGGCCCAGTGTTGGCCCGAAGTCCCCCCGTCCATCATCCCGGTCCCCCGTCTCATAGGACCCCCCGGCTGGGCTGCTGAGACCATCGCCAGGCTCAGGGCGGGCAGCCGGGAACACAGCTGGAGGGGGTGGCGCAGGGCTGCGCTCACGGCTTGGGGACACCGGTTCTGACTTGATGCTGATGTGGGGGTGGGTGGTGACCGTGAGGGCAGCACCCACGTGGGGCAGGGGACTGCCCGGGCTGGAGGAGGGCAATGGGGATGGGGTATAGAGGATAGAAACAGAGGGGTAAGTGACAGAAAAAGCGATGAGAACAGAGGGTGAGAATGGGGGGGCGGGCAGGGGTGCGAGAAAGAGGCCAGAAGAGAGAGGGTTGAATGAAGGGAAGAGAAGGGATATGAGAAACATTAGTTCTCTTTCTATCCCACGTCATCTCCTACAGCCCAGAGCCCCCCGCCTCCACCCCACCTCCACCCTGGGGCTGGCTGGGGAAGGGGCTCAGGGTGAGTCTCCCAGGCCCGCAGAGGGGACCCCAGGGCGGCCACTATCACTTTACAGGCTGTGCACTGCATAGCTGCTCGGGATGCCCACTGATGACAGACGGCCCTGGAGGGAACCCAGCTCTCAAAAGGACCCTCCTCTACCTGCTCCTCATCTCTCCCTTCCCGAACCTTCACGTGGGAAGTCTCCCGAGGACTCACATGAGGTTGCTAAGAGACACGGGGACCAGGTGGGACTGCTGCTGAGGTGGCTGCTGCGGCTGCTGAGGCTGCTGTGGCTGGGGCTGCTGTGGCTGCGGCTGTGGCTGCGGCGGCTGTGGCTGCTGCGGCTGCTGGGGCTGCTGTGGCTGCTGCCAGGCGGTGACGTTGCCTAGCGACAGCCCCCCAGGCGAACTGAAGGCTGGTAGGGAGGAGAGCTCTGCGCTGGTCAACTGGTAATCTGCACGGGAGGAGACGTGAGATGACCCTGGGGCGGGGAGAGCACCACAGCCCCCGGGGCCCCCATGGGGGAGCCGCTCCCCGGAGGACCATGGCCATGAGGGGACAGGTGGTGGTTAATGACAGATGGGACGAATTCAAGAAAACCACAAAAATTCCGTGGAGAGAGACGTAACACAGGGAGAACACCATGTGAAGATCGGAGTTGTGCTGCCGCAAGCCAGGGAGCTCCCAGAAGACAGGAGAGCAGCCTGGACAGACCCTTCCCCGCTGCCTACAGCGAGAGCGTGGCCCTGCTGACACCTTGCTGTGAGACCTCTAGCCTCAGAACCCTGAGACAGTACATTTTGTTGTAAGCAAAAAGAAAAAAAAATCCGTGAAGAAGGCACTCAAAGTTAAAGAAATGCAGGCCACAATAACCATGAGGTGCTGTTTTATACCAGGATGGAAAGAGCTGCTTTTTCAAAATAGTGTTGAACTTTTTTTTCTAAATCATGTGTAGGTATCACTTTTATGATGACAATTTTAAAAACAGAGAAAGAAAGGGGAAAAGGTAAGCGGGGAAGGTCTGATACATGCCTAACTGCCATCTCGTCACCTGGGGGAGGTGGCAGGCGCCATTGCGAGCGCTTGGTGAAAGGGGCCTCAGAAGCCAATCACCGCAGCTCCTGTCCCCCCTCTCGCACTGTCCCCAGGCCCCTGCAGACTGTCAACACATACGATATGCAGCAGCAGGGTTCAAGCTGCCGTGCCCACACACAGAAACCCAGGGGACGCATGTTTGCCACCCGGGCCTCTCACCCCTGGGGCAGAGGGGCTGCCACTCAGGGAGCAGGGAGCGCCACTGGCCAAGGTTTTGGCACATCTCCCTGGGGCGGGGTGGGGATGGGGTGGGGTGCTCATCACTTTCCAAAATGTCTACCTTAACAAAGAGACTGCGATGTTTGCACAGCCACAGAATAAACAGAACCATGAAACGTTTCACACCTTACACAGTGCTGTCGTGTTTCATGCTGCATCCTGTTTGGGACAGTTTAGAAAATGTCCTGCCTGAGGGCCATAGAGAGGCCGCACTGTGACAGTGGGAGGGAGGGCATGCTGTGATGGGAAGCGCACCCCCAATCACCCCAACACTCTACCACCACGCTATTACTCAGGGAGTCGTTTGCTCTGGCCCTCTGTTTTCCTGTAGGGCAGATAGTATTGTCTCTGTGATACAACAATAAGGTTAAAGGCACGAGCTATGAGGTCACACTTCTAGGCTACCTCCACTTAGGCTGTGTGTGATCTTGGGCAAGTAACTTAGTCTCTGCCTATAAACTGGAGGTAATAATCCTACCTGCATCACACAGCTGTTGTGAAGACTGAGCAAGTTAATATACAAAGCATATAAAACAAAGTCTGTTTCATAGTAAATATTCAGAAGATTTACCTATTATTCTTCACAAATGAGGCAACTGCAGCCTCGCTTGAGGAACATGCAGAAAGCCAGTGGCCGAGCTGAGACAAGACCCCGTTGTTTCCTTTATTCCTTTCTATCTCATTCTAGAGGTGGTCCCTGCTTGCTTCTGGTCTGCCAACACTGGCCAGGAGTTTTGAAATGCTTATATTTAAAAAGCAGAGCAAGGGCAGAAACAGGCCGTAGGATCAACTATTTCTAACACTTGCTTTACAAACTTGGAAGCCAAGCCCAGAACAGTGCAGTGCCTTGCTCGAGGCCGCACAGCGAGTGAAGGGTAGACCCAACTCCCAGTCCTGCACTGTCCCACCAGACACCAGCCCGATCTACTAGGAGGCCTGACTCTCTGTGGCCAGGAGGAGCACGGCCCCCGTGCCACCTGGCAGTCCACTTGGTCTGCTCCCAGAGCCACCACAGCCAGACCTCTGCAGCCAGTGTCAACAAGGGGCCGGTGCCCTTACACAAGGCATTACCATAGCCAGATCACCCTTTGCCGGAACTTGAACTGGGGCCAAGGACGATAAGCAGTGACCAACTAAACAGCAATGTTTTCACTGGGGTTTTGTTTATACACCTAGGGTCACCTGAAAACACCTGCTGTTTAAACTGAGATCTGCTCAGCTGTTCCTGCAGCAAGAGGAACTGGAGCCCCTGGTTTCTGAGAGGATGTGAGATATCCCACATACTTACCAGCAGGGCTCCAAGGGCTGGCCCAGGGGCAGAAACTGCTTTCACACCAGAGTGACAAATAGAGTCTGTAAGTCTAGCCTTGCTAAGCACCTGTCCCAGGTTCACTGACACCAACTAACTTCCCTCCTGCTTCACAAAGACTGTGACCGGAGAAGATGGCAGAAAACCACCACTGTGGATTCCCAGATAAACAACAGCTCCTGAAAAGTGGTCTGAGCTGCCCTCTGCTAACCGTCCCTGCTCCCGCGTCGCCCTGCCCAGGGAGCCGGATTCCCTAGTGGGGCCCCAGAGCCTCAGTGGCAGGGCTGGAAGAGCCCCACAGGCCCCCGTCCACCCAGCCCTCTCACAGGCGGAGACTGGCCCACGGGTGTGGCTCCAGAAGCGGTCCTCTGTGAAGCAGCGAGGACTTAATAACCTGGGAGAGGGTATGCGTGCGCCGGACAAGGGGCCTACAGACACCTGGGCAGTAAAATCTATACACGGACGCACACGCCGAAGTGCGGCCCGTCAACCGGAGGCGGTTCCTTCAGCTCTCTCACCTGCCGTGAGAGGCTCTCCTATGCATGGGGCTGGGTTCTGGATTTTTACACATGGGAGGAGGTGGGATTCTGTGGGTACTTGTGTCGGTGCCTCATACCCAGCGTGGTTCAACTCCAGGATGGGGATTTGGGAAAGAGGGAGAAGTCTGACTCTTCTGGTCTAGCCTGATGTCATCACAGGAACAGCCCTAATGCAAGCTGTTCACCTGTGAGAACTGGGGGAAGGCAGAGGTCGCTTCTGCTGGAGACAGCCCGGGTTCCCGAGCCACATCAGTGCTCTGTAACGAGGTGACAAGGCATTTCCCCATCGGGATGTCTTTCCTCACACAGCAGCTTGGACAGCAGGCAAGGACGGCTGAGAGTGTCACAGTCTGCTCCTGGGCAGATATGAGTGAGTGACACTGTCCTGGGGACCCAAGACAGCCTGGGCACTGGGTGTCCTGTCTGAATTCTTCTACCCAGAGACCTCTCCCATATCCTCAAGTGGCTCTTCACCATCAGATCCCCCACAACTCTCATCTGTCTTCCTCCTTCCTTCCCCCCCGTCATTCTACTGCCAAGCCAGAATCAGAGGGAGGGTCCCCTTTCCTTCCCCTCTCCCTGCCCTGGAGCCCCTGCCTGGCTTTCCTAGGACGCTGGCAAGTTGACCCTGACCATGCTTCCTCTGTGGCCTCCTCAGCCTCCCCATCTCTTCTCTTCCTCATTCCTTCTCCTCCAGGAAGCCTTTCTGGACTGACCGTGTCCCCTCACCACTCCTCAAACCTGAATCATTTGCTCAGCCCGCCTCTGTCCTATGTCCTCGGCTTGGAGGCTTCCTGAGGACAGGGCCTCCCCTCTCCATTAGGTCCTTTATTAAAAATAAAAGATGCCCAGTTAAATTTGAAATTTCAGATCAAATGGGCAATTTTTTGGTATATGTATATCCCAAAGACATACTTACACTAAAAAAATAACGCATCATTTTATCTGAAATTCAAATCTAACTGGGTATTCTATGTTTTTATTTGCTAAATCTGGCAGCCATTATTAGGTGGCGGCTCCCCCCATTCAGGCCTTCCTTAGATTGGGGCCTGCCCAGGGGATATCTAACATTCCCTCTCTGGTCACTCCTCTGCCCCAAGCCCAAGTGCACACCACGCACATGTCACGTGAATACTCACCTGTGTTGTAGGCAGTGGGCATGGAAGAGAAGGGGAGGCCCTGGCTGAGTAAACTCGGCGTTGCCACGGAAACCACTGGGGTGGTGAGCGAGTGGGTAGACTGGGAGACCCCAAGGCGCTGGGCATTATTCTGTAAGAGAAAACTGTCTGTCAGGAGGTGGCTGGTGGCGGGCAGCCTTGTGCCCTCCATTCCAGAGCTGAGACGGCGGTCCCTGAATCCCAACGCCAAGGTTGGGTGTGTTAGCATAGAGGTCTGCGTAGGTACACAAACACACATTGGTGCATTTATGGAGACACCAAGACCATGGAGAGAAACGTGCACACACGGATTCATTCACACCTACACACGTGCAAAGAGGAAGGCACAGGTGCTGGCCCTGGGGCCCCAACACCAACACTGGCCCTGTCTCCCGGGGCAGAGTGAGAGAAGGGAGACGTCGTTCTTCGCCTGGCTCGTCCCTCCGGAGTCTACTCTCCATCCATCACGCCGCAGCACACGCCCCGGGAGAGGCGTGCTGGCATCTGTGAGGGGAATGCGGAGCCTGGCGTGGCGTGTGCCTGCGCGTATGCACACACGTGTGTGGGGCTGTCAGCTCCATCTGCCGCTGAGTCACTTGTTTATTCCAACTCCACGCTGGGGCCGAAACTGCCGCCGTGTTGGCCGCCAAAGCCTGCCTGCCTTTTCCAGCCTCTCTGGCCTCCCGTCAGGGAGTTGGGGAGGGAGGAGCCCCCGCCCCACTCCTGGCTGAGGGTGAGTATGTAAGTGTGAGAGAGAGAGAGGAAAAAAGAGAGTGGCTGTGTGTGCCTTTGAGTGCCCGTAAGACGGGCTGAGTGTGGGGTGAGCACAGGAGACAGAGGGGAGGCAGGGAAGTACCCCCTAAGAAGGACAGCTCTGGCCTTGGCTTGGGCCTCAGCTTCCCCTGAAAAATCAGTGTTACTGTCCAGCTGGCAGCCCTCCTAAGGAGGTCACTGACCTGGGTTCCAAGAATGCTGTGTGGGCCTACGTAGAGTCAGAAAACTAGTGGGATCCAACTCCCTGGTCCAAGGGCCTAATCCAGGCAGCAGGGTTGGGACCCCGAGACCTGGGGCTGGCCCACTCCCCTTGAGCATATCCATACACACGGAGAAAGGTGTGTCCAAATGAATGTCACATCACATAAAGACATCCATGTACACACAGGTACCTACACATGCATGTCTAACCTCTCAACTGCGCCCCATTCGCCTCTGTGTCCCGCTTGGCACTGAACACAGCTCCTGGCAAACAACCAAATAAACCAACGCACAGTGCACACGCAGGCAAGAGAACAAGGGCACACTCATACTCCATGCCGGTGGACCGCAGAGCAAAGCCACAGCAAACATTTCACGGCGTCACTTACCAGATCTAAATGGTCCTCAGTCTGAGAGCAGAAATAAAACCAAGGGGATGTTCAGTCTCTGGCCTCTGCCCTCCCCCACACCTCTTAGCCCCACAGCCATTCCATCCACCTCTCTGTGTAAGAGCAGGATGGCTCTCCCCAGCCTATAAGGACAGAGCTCTTCACTGTCCTGACTGATTTCCAGAAGATGCTACATCCCAACCTCCACCAGTTAGGAAATCCTCACAAGCTAATCCCCATCCCTCCTACTGTAATGGCAAATCCTTCCTACTATCCTCCCCATCACAGAAGCTTCTCTCCCACCTCATGTCTCTTTTTTACTGCCCTTAGGCTGGTACTTTCTGGGTACCAATCTCTTAAAAGGCCCTCTGGGAAGAAAGAACTCATGAAAAGCCATGCTTCCGTATCTCTCTTGGGAAGTCCTAACTGCTGGCTGACCTTCACCTCTCCTGCTAGAAGTCTGCTCCTTGCCCACTCCGCACTCTCTCATTCCCCAGCCCCTGCCCTTGGCGCAGGCACCCACTTACCAAGTGATGCATTAACCCCTTTCCTCCCTGGGAAGTGATGACTCGCAGGTCAGGCTTGCGGCTGGGGGCTCCAAGCTGGGTGCTATGGGTAGGTGGGGGCGGAGACTTGGCAGGGATGACTTTGTTTAGGCTGTTGCCATTGGCCACAGGGAGGAGGCCAGGGGAAGCCCGAGCACTGACGTAGCCATTCCCTGGAGAAGTGACAAGATGAGGGTAAAAGGAAAACCACAGGCCTACCCCTCAGTCCTGTTAACTTCCCCATACCAATACTCCTGCCACCCGGAACCTCTCAAAGCCATGCTTAGGCTTGGTGTGGATGCTGAGCTTTCCAAGAACTTCATGTCTTGGGAGTAAGGGGAAGAGAACACTCCTCACTCCTGAATCAATGGGTTTATTTCCCTGCCTCCAAGCTACATGCGATGGGGCCGGGTGGTGGGACTCTGAGGTCGGTGGGAAGAACTGGAAAGCAACCACTGCCTCTGGGCCCCACAGTGGCCAAGAGGTTCTTCCGCAGCCAAGCCTCTCCCTGCCTTTTCTCTTCTTTGGTCTCCACAGGGAGCAAGTCTATCACTTTCAGATCCCACAGTCTGCCCCAGACAGGACCCACAATAACCAGGATGGGGAAGGGGTGGCAGCCTGGAATCTGGGCCTCAGCGAGAAGTCTGGTCACCAGGACAAATCACCAACCACTCGGCCTGCTCGCTTTGCCATGAGCTGGGGATCGGCACACGACAAGTTGCCTGTAGCTTAGAGGAAACAAGCCATTCACTGGTGGTGATGGTGTTATTGGTACTGGCAGTCAGATAACACAGCCACCACCATAATTAGACTGGTAATAACAAGCATAATAACTATCTTTTACATTTGCTCACCACTCCACAATCTACACAGGCCTTTCACACACGGATTATCTCATTTAATCTTCACATTAACTCTGCCAGATGGACAGGACATGTATCATTAGCCCCGTTTACAGAAGAAGAAACTAAGCCTGGTTGGGAGAGGTGTAATGACCTGTCCAGGGCCACACAGCTGGCTGGAGGCCAAGCTAGGGCTCTTGCCTGCTTTCTACATGCAGAACTCAAGAGCCTCTACTGTTTCCTTACGGTGTGCAAGCATTTCTCTGGCCCCCTCCTTGGAGAGGGAGGGGTATTCACCAGTTCCTCCCATTTCCCCACACCAGTACACAATTATTGCCAGAGAAGTATTACACAGTGCCTGAGGCTGAGCTGAGGATTCTAGGTCCAAGGATACGGGGGTGACCACAGTTGTAAATGCCACCTTGCTCTGTCCCCTAAGAGCACGCTGTTGCCCTAGAAGTGTGTGCCTGCCTCCATCCCAATTCCCAGATCACTCTGGGAATGGCAGGAATGTCAGGGTGACGTCAATGGTGACATTCGAAGTCATAGTCACCCAGCCGGACAACAGCACAGGGCAGGAGGGGCTGTCAGCTGCTGGGGAGGGTGGGGCAGGAGGAGCAGCCTTTCTTCTGTGGCTTATGCATGTGAGCTCACAAGTGTACAACTAATGCCTGGGTATTTCTGCAAGAGTGAGAATGCATGTATATGTGAGAGTGCGTGCGTGAGCCTGTGCCTATTGTTTGTCTAGGCAACGCCAGGCATTCTCACCTTCCAGATGCCCCCATACAACTGGAAAAACTTGGATCTTCCCCTCTAACTAGAAATGTTGGCTGATTCTCACAGTTTGCCCAGAATTCCGAGCCTACATCTCTGCTGATCATTCACATCAAGCACTGCTACAGACAGAAAAATCCACGAGCTTAAAAATCTCTGCCTCTTTTTTTTTTTTTTTTTTGAGACAGAGTCTCACTGTGTTGCCCGGGGCGAGTGCCGTGGCGTCTGCTTAGTTCACAGCAACCTCACACTCCTGGGCTCAAGCAATCCTACTGCCTCAGCCTCCGGAGTAGCTGGGACTACAGGCATGTGCCACCATGCCCGGCTAATTTTTTCTATATATATTTTTAGTTGTCCAATTAATTTCTTTTTTTTTTTTATTTTTAGTAGAGATGGGGTCTCGCTCTTGCTCAGGCTGGTCTCGAACTCCTGAGCTCAAACCATCCGCCCGCCTCAGCCTCCCAGAGAACTAGGATTACAGGCGTGAGCCACCACGCCCGGCCTAAATCTCTGCCTCTTTATCCAGTTCAGGCCCTGGCATTTTGCTCTCCAATAATCTAGGTCCTTCTTGGTCCTTGGGCCCCTGAGGCCCCAGAGCGGGCAGACCTCCCTGCCTCCAAGTAGAGGACGGTTGCACTCACCGACAGGGCTGGGGCAGGCTCCGTTAGCACTGTTCAGGTCTCCCCCCAGCATGGCCCCTGGAGGAGAAAGAGAACCATGACAGCTGACAGACTATACCCCTTCCAGAGTGAGTACTGGGAACTGAACAGGAAGAGGGGACCCCAGGAGGAGAAGGAGCCACACAAATGAGGGAATGCTGTGGTGGGTGAAGAGAAATACTCGCTGTTGAAAATGGAACCCAAAGTCCCCATCATACCTCATTGCCACCTCCTCCGCCCACCGACCAGCCCACTTACCCGCACTAGCTGGCCGCTGGGGCAGGCCGGGAGACACACTATTCCTCTGTAGTGCTGGCTGCTGGGGGGACAGGAGCCGCGGGTCCGTGAGGGATGATGTCACCAGGGAAGGGGTGACCAGGGAGCCGCTGGGATTGCTGAACTGCAGTGAGCTCTGATTGGACACGGGCACCGTGACAGGCATGGCAAAGTTGGGGGCCGGGACAGCTGACTAGACAGAAAGATGGAAGAGCAGAGTCAGGCCAGGCCGACCCTTACCCTGAGCCCACTTTGCTTGGGAGGGCAGGCAAGGGTTCTTCTCATTTCTGGGCTGTGCATCCTAGGGCCAGCTCAAGCTCCTTGCCCTGGGCCCCTTTGGAGTCCTGCCTGCCACTCCCAGCAAGGAAAAACTTTGGGATCCAGCTCTGGCCCGGAGAGTGAGAACAAGGCTCTGCTCACTGCAGACTGGACCAGGGACACCCCCTAGTGGAGGCAGGTTAGTCCTCAGCCAGGCAGGACACACCGGGAGCAGGTTAGAGGCCCTGAGTATAAATCTACATACACAGCTGTTAAAGGCCTGCACCGTGGGTTGGGACAACATCTAGCCTGCTACAGAGGGCTCACTGCTTTCCCCCAAACAATGCTGAGTGCCTTTGGCTGGAGCATGAGAGCAGGCCCCAGGGAACCTCTCCCCAGAAAACATCTGGACAAAGAGCACACTCTACTTTCCTGTCCCTTAAGGATCTTATGTGATCTACACACTTCTTGTTGGTGAGGGGAACACTGCAGGCCTCTCTGGCTTATGCTCCATCCAGGATGAGTCTCTGCAAGGGTCACAGGTTTACCACGACCAAGGTCAGAGGTTCCTCAGTGGTCACTAACAGCCCCAGCATGGCTCAGAGCAGAACATCCATCAGAGGCAGCCGAGGGCTGGGGCAGGGCGCGAAGCCACACCATGCACCACAGGGAGGCTCTCCTCCATGCGACTACTCACGGCCAGTCTATAACTCTGCATCATTTTATCAAACTCCTCGTCTATCTTTTTATATTTCTCTTCCGTCTGGGGGGTCAGGGCAAACACCTCGTCCACCTCAGGGCTCTCACATTCCCTGTGCTTCTTGTGCAGCGCCTGGGGGGGAAGGGGCCGGAAGGGGGGGCCAACAGAGAGAGAGTGAGTGGGGCTCACCCCATAGCGCCGGAAGAGCCCGTCCAGCTCCTCGCTGGCGCGCCGGTACTTGTCCTCCAGCAGGGGGCTCTGTTCCAGCGAGTCCTCCCCGTCGGGCTCTGGGCTGTCGCAGCCGTTGAAGCCCTTCTTCCTCAGGGTCTGTAACCGCACCACTACCATCAGCGGGGTGAGGGTCCTGCCCACCTTACCTGAGTTCCTTCTGGCCCTTGTCTGAGATCCCCCTACTTTCTCCCCCTCCCCGTCCCCGACCTCCTTCCTCAGGGGTCCCAGCATCTCCCCAACCCTCCCCTCCCTTATTGCCACCTGCCTCTCCCCACCGACAGTGCCTCCCTGGGCATTGCGTAAAGATCTGCTCGGTGCAGGAAGCATCGGAATACAGGGATCATGTGGGAGGTGGGCCTAGACCAGGGGAGCACTTTGCATGGAGACAGTACTTCCAAGGTGCAGGTAGCAAGGGGGCTCCACAGGGATGGGCTGAGGGGCTGGTACCCTGGGCCAGCCCCTGCCTGACCACCCTGTGGTGAGCCCTGGCCAGAAGGTACCAATCGTTCCCTGGGGGGAGGTAGTTAGGGTGGTTTCCCATCCCAATCCCTGGGCTCTGCTTAGGAGAAATGGGGGACAGAGAGAGAGAGAGAGAGAGAGAGAGAGAGAGAGAGAGAGAGAGATGGAGACAGACAGACAGGAATGAGACACAGAAGAGCAAAGAGGGAATGAGCGTGTACTCTGATGGAGGCATACCTGGTGGGTCTGCAGCAGACCTCAAAGCTGCCCTCTCCATGCTCAAAATACCCTGAAAGATACTTGCTTTGTCTTTAAAATCAATGAATTTTTACATTCTAGTCTAGAGTAAATCTGTTTTCTCTGACATAAAACTAAGAGACTTTCCTCTCAATCCCTGAGTAGGCCTGTGGCTTCCCAGCACCCTCTTCATCACGACAAGTTCTGTGCTCCCAAGGTGCACGCACCTCAGTGTGAGAAGCGGGAACATTCCATTCACATGGCACCCTTCAAAGCAGGCACCAGCCCCATTTTGTGGAGGGGGACACCAAGGTGCGGGGAGGTCAAAGGCCAAAGCTCCCAGAGGCCAACGCACCTGCCCAAGGCCACGTGGCCAGCAAAGGCCAGAGCTGAATTCCAAAACTCGTGTCCTTCAACAGTTCACAATGTCGGCTCTCTTTGAAACAGAAAATAGAACCACAGGGACCCACAAAAGGACAGAGACAGAGCAGGAAAGATGGAAACAAAGACAGAGACAAAAAAAGGAGGAGGCAGATGCAGGAGCAAACCAAAGATGGGAGAAAGGGGGAAAGACAGAGAGAGTGAGAGAGAAGACAGAGTAGAGAGAGGTCATGTCATGCCTGACAGAGGTGGAGACAGACTCTTAGAGAGGGGGTGGCAGTGGGCTGGGTGGGCAGCCCCCTCCCGACAGCTAGGCAGCCTGGTGCCGGCCTGTTCACCTGCACGGCATGGCCCTCCTTCCTCCTCGGGCCCAGCCTCTGCGTGAGAAGACGTGGGTTTAAGTGTGCGCACACGGGGGAGGGGCTGCAAGGGCAAGGTACACAGGTGCGTGCGCACAGGCAGGCCTGCAGGTGCCTGCTGCGTGGACGCGTGGACACGTGCATGCAGGGGTGGTGCCGGGGAGTGTGCCCACCTCGATGATGTCGGCATTGGTGCGGCTCTCGTGCGGCTCGTTGTACTCCGTGTACTTGAGCAGCACCTTGTCCATGTCGGTGCTGGCGTACTGGAACAGCTTGTTGGAGTGGTTGAAGATGATGAGCGCGATCTCGCAGTCGCACAGCACACTCAGCTCATAGGCCTTCTTCATCAGCCCAAACTTCCGCTTGGTGAATGTCACCTGCAGAAAGGCGGTGTGTAGCCAAGTCTGGCTTAGTCAAGGCTTGCCCAGGAGTCCCGGCCTACAGGCAGCCGCACATAGCCCTGCCCTCAGGTGCCCCCATTCTCAGGGTGACACAGCCCTTGCTCTCAGGAGTCCCTGGTCTGGGGAAGGAGCAGGCTAGCACTCCTCTGCCAACACAAGGCTAAGGTACAGCCCAGAGCCAACTCGCTGAAGGGAGAGGATTCAGATGGACAGAACTCCACGCCTCTGTGCTGGGGGCTACAAAGAGGTCAGTGGAGAAGAGTAGAAGGGCCTTCTAAGGTCAAAAGAGGGGAAGCGTTCATTTGGGGAAAGAGGAGTGCCCAGGTGTGGCCTAAGCCTGGCATGTGGCTCCTGGATAGGGCACAGTCCCATCCGGTTGCAGCAGCAGATGAGCCTCAGAGTTCTGGGACACGGCATTCCAAGAGTTGCAAGGAGATGGGGGCTCATCTTCTCCCAATCTTAGCCCTTCCCCTTCTGTAAAAGCTTCTAGAGTCCCCCCTCTTCCAGGAAGCCTTCTTGGAATGCCTAGAAGGAGTAGAGGCAGAGGCCGGCTCCCTGCCCTCACCCACTCCATGTGACTTTAGGACTTCCTCACCTGTCGGTTCCGCTCATCGGTGATTCGCTGGATCTGAATCTTTTTCCTCCCCATCTTCTCCGGGGGTCCTCAGTGCTAGGGAGGGGAGGGGCTTGCTGGGTTGTGGGTCTCCGCACACCTTACACTGTGCTCATGAACGGTCTGGGATCAGCGCTCAGTTCATGGTCTGCGAGACACCTTCTGCACAGCCTCCTGGAAGGGGAGGATCACAAGAGGACCCTAAGCTTGCTCCTTAGTCTTGCTCTTTAGGCACACAGGGCAGACTCACAGCATCCCTGTGAGAGGCTGGAAGCATCTGAGCCCCACCCTCAAAATGAAGCAATGCTGTCTACCTGAGGCAATAGCATGCCACAGCCAGGCACACACAGGAACTCCCACCAGGCTCTGCCCGGGCTCTTTCTCCACAGTCACTGCTGCTCTCAGGCTCTAGGTCAAACAGAGTATATGGATCTCGTGGTTTCTAAGGGTCTGGGTCTTAGGAAACACTCCATGTCCCCTTCTTCTCCCCAGAGCCTGCTTGGAGTAGAGACACCTGGGCTCTCTAGCTGCCCTCTGGCCTAGAACCATGATTCCTGGTGCCAGGATGGGGCGTCTCCGGTGTCCCTGGCTCAAGAACACTAGAGCAGGCCTAGAGCAGTGGTCCTCACACTCCACTCATGGAACCCTGGGGCCTGGAGTCCTGTAGTGGGGGCTGGGGCTGCAGAACCCCTACCTCCCTTCACCAGGCCTCCTCCACACTGATCGGTTTTACTCAGTGGGCCTTGGTCTATAGTTTTGTTTGAAGAAAGGATTTTGTTGCTTAAAACAAACAAACAAACCACTCCCTTAGACCAGAGGACAGCAAATTTTGGGCCAGATAGTAAATATTTCAGGCTTTGCAGACCATATAGTCTCTGTTGTAACTACTCAACTCTGCCATTGTAGCATGAAAGCAGCAGACGGCAACATGTAAACTAATGAGCAAGAGCATGGCTGTGATCCAATAAAACTATATTCACAAAAATGGGCATGTGCCAGATTTGGCCCATGGGTCAGAGTTTGCTGACTCTTACTCTAGAGATATGGGCCAAGTCTAGTCTAAGAGTAGTGCTTCCCAATCCGGCACCTAGAGGCACACACGGAAAACGTAAGGCCAAATGATATATACAGTTGAGGCCACTGGCGGCCAGGGGGACGCAAGCACCAGGCAGAGAAACCACATCTCAGTACATCTACAACCTCCTCACGGCCCACTGGTTGACAGCTCCAATTCCAGAGGCAGGATGGGAAACGGAGCCCTGCACTGTCCAACTCCAGGAGGCACCATGGGATGGGAGGGGACGCAGGGATGGCAGCACAGCCAGAGCCAGAAAAGTGCATGCTCTCAGCCGAGGATGGAAGCACAGGATGACCTCAGGGCCCCTCCAGCTCTGTTATTCTAGGAGTCCTTGCATCAAAGGTAGAACTTTCTGGAAGATGTTGGAGGAGGGCAGTGAGCATGGGGCCCATGCTTCTAAAGCCACTCTGTTTGGGTCCTGGGAGGAGCCTGGACCAGAGAAGGCCAGCCCTCCACTCCAGAGTTCCTCTTCCATAGAGGCCCCACTCAGAGACCCAATTGCAGAGCCCAGGGAGGTGGGCTCCCAGCCTCTGTCTGACCCCCAACCCCAACTTGGGCAGAGGTGTTGCTGGGGTATTTGACGACAGAGAACCACTCCCTACCCCAGCCAGTGGGAGAGCTGCTGAGGTTCCCTGGAGCCTTTCCAGCCCCACTCAACATGGCCTCTGAGCACCACAGTAGATGCCAAAGTTCAGCCTTGGCATCTTGCATGGAGGGAAGGGGGGGAGGAAAGTGGGGTATCTATGGACTTAGGAGGAACCAGGAGTACCCCTCCCCACTTGCCCCGTTACCAGGACTGTCCCTCAGGCTTTCCCCAGCCCAGCTGGAAAGAGAGACTCTGCTCTACCCAGATAGCTAAAGAAAACAATGCAGCTCTCTCCCCACGCCTCAAAGGACCCTCCGCCCCGCCCCTCTTGCTCTTCCCACCCTCTTCCTCTCCTCCTTGTTCTCAAGGTGCTCCTACTGTCCCTGCTGCACATATCCCAGGACAACACCAACAACAGCCCAGCCAGCCCTGAGTGGCCCGACAGACACCTGGGCCTCGAACCAGCTCCAGCCACCCCATTCCTCACCTGTGACCCCAATCTCTGCCGAACTCCCATTGCTAAGGCTCCAGCCCAAGGACTTTAGCTCCCCAGAGAGCAGTGCAAACGCCATGCTTTCTAGAGCTACAGTGGTGTGGGCTTTGGCAGGGAAGGTGAGGCGGGAACACAGAGGGCAAGGGGAGAGGGCTATGAAGAGTTGGCTTTTTAGATAAGATTTTCTGGCCCGGCCGTGAAAACCCCAATCCAGACTGGTAAGTGCAACAACTACTCACTCCTCTGGCTTACAGCAGCTGCCTTCCTGCTCCCGTTTTACCATCTCCCCACCCTTTTGTTCATAAGCACATCCTTGCTGAGATGTAACCTCTATAAGCTTATGACCAACACTGTCTCTTCCTTCAACTTGGGAGAGAAACTCTCTTCGTTCTCATGGCCCTCAGAAAAGTCACTCTTAACAGTCTTTCTAGCACTTATCACAATTGTAAATAATTATAATTCCATGCTATTTAATGCCTGGCTTCCCTAATAAGACTGAAATTTCATGAGGGCAGGAATCACAGCTGTCTTTTTTTTTTTTTTGAGACAGAGTCTCACTCTGTTGCCTGGGCTAGAGTGCCGTGGCGTCAGCCTAGCTCACAGCAACCTCAAACTCCTGGGCTCAAGCGATCCTCCTGCCTCAGCCTCCCAAGTAGCTGGGATTACAGGCATGCGCCACCATGCCCG